>CM021100.1:150243884-150487428 GCA_007115665.2 Sequoiadendron giganteum | reverse complement strand
GATCACATTTCTGGCACTCTCGGTGGGACCCACATCACAGGTCCATTGCATTTAAGTTTGCTATTTTTTGAAGTTTTGCAGATTTTGAAACACAGGGGCGACCTTGCCCAGGAGGGGCAACCTTGGCCAAGCAACTAGACTGTTTTATTGTTGTTTTCTATTGTTTTTACCTTCTGACACTTTGCAGGTTCACCAAAAGGGGTGACCTTGCCCAAGAGGGGCGACCTTGCCCAAATGGCCAGACTGTTTTATTGTTATTTTCTATTGTTATTACCTTTTGACACTTTGCAGGTTCACTAGAAGGGGTGACCTTGCCTAGGAGGGGCAACCGTGCCCAAGAGGGGCGATCTTGCCCAAACAACCAGACTATTTTATTATTGTTTTATGTTATTTTTACCTTTTGACACCTTGCAGGTTCACCAGAAGGGGCAACCTTGCCCAAACAAATAGACTGTTTTATTGTTGTTTTCTGTTATTTTTACCTTCTGACACTTTGCAGGTTCACCAGAAGGGGCGACCTTGCCCAAACAACCAAACTATTTTATTGTTGTTTTCTGTTGTTTTTACCTTCTGGCACTTTGCAGGTTCACCAGAAGGGGCGACCTTGCCTAAAAACACACATTTTTATTTTATGTTTTGTTGTTGTTTTCTATTTTTTTCTTCCTTCTGACACTTTGCAGGTTCACTAGAAGGGGTGACCTTGCCCAAGAGGGGCGACCTTGCCCAAAAACATAGATTTTTGCTTTATGTTTTGTTGTTGTTTTCTACTGTTTTTGGTTTTTTGACATCTTGCAGGTTCACAAAATAGGTGGCCATGCCCAAAACACAGAGGAAGCCACACCTGCAAACATAATTCGCTTGTCAAAGATAAAAACCAAAACTACTAACAAGTGTGTTGCAGGTGGAGAAACTGTGTTTAGTTGGTCTTATGCTTTCATTTCTTTAAACTAGGAACATAGGATTAATTAAAGGGTCAAAGAATCTTCTTGTTGTATTTGAAAGTGGACTATTGACGTATCCAATCCCCTTGCACCATTTGGCGATCCTGGGTGAAGATAAATTGTAGTCTGCTTATTCCTTTTACCCTTTTTTATTTCATTAGTGGGACTTGCTTGGGGATTCCATCACCCCAAGGGACGATTCCAACCACACGTACCAGCGGGGCATATAAAGGGGGGAGGCGGAAGCTATACCTCAATCCAGTCGTGTCATAATTGGCAGAGTGTCAAAGCTAGGGTGATACCTAGATAGACGTGAAGAGTTGGTCTGATCTCCCAGTCTCTCGCTGGTTGCTTTCAACTCACGCTTGTGACAAACAAGTGTTCACGGTTTGACCCCACATATCATGCATATATTGAGTACGCCCTTAGCAACCTTGTTCAGCCTAGATAGAGGACCGTGTTGACCATACCTTTTACACTAGAACTAGGCTTGTGTTGTTTGAAGTGATTTCTTATGAAAAACTAGTACTTGTCAGTAGTTTTGTCTTTTTACTTTTTGTTTTCATCCTTTGCCATCACTATTTTTGACTAAGTTAGGTTTAGACCAGTACACAGAGGCGACCTTTCCCTCAAGGGGCGACCTTGCCCTAAAGGGGCAACCCTGCCCTCTTGTTTCAGCTAATGTTTACCCTGTTTAGATCAAAATTTTGGTAGTTTCTCCTATTTGGGCGACCTTGCCCATTGTTTGGGTGACCATGCCCTAAGTTTGGGTGACCTTTCCCAAAAGGGGTGACCCTGCCCTTTCGAACAACCTTTTTTGACCTCTATTCACTAGTCGTTCACCCATTTACTTGTTTTGAGTGTTGTTCCCTCATCTGAGGTACTTGTTTACCTATTCCAACCATCTGTCCACCCATTTTGGATATCCGTTTGCTTATTCCGAGCATTGTTTCCCCTTTCTATCCAATTGTTCACCCATTCTGGAAAGTCATTCACCCGTTCTGGCAACCCATTTTCCCATGTCAAGTGTTGTTCCCTCATCCAGGGTACCCGTTTACCCATCCCGACCATCTGTCTGTCTATTCCAAGTATCCATTCACTCATTCCATGTGATCGTTTGCCCGTTCTAATAGTCTGTTTATCCATTTTTTAACATCATTCGACTGTCTAGAGGTTGTTTGGGCATCCTTGCCCCATTGGATAGGTGTCCCTACCCTGGATAGGTGACCCTGCCCCTTTGGACAGGCGTCTCTACCCTCAGACAGGTGACTGACAACCTTCTTGTTCTCCAAGTCGTTCATTGCAAACAAAAGATCTCATTGTCATCCTTCTCATCTAAAAATCTCACCGTTTCATCAGTTGGATCATCCAAAAGTATCCTGGAACCCCCTTAGATCATTTGTTCGTCATCGTTTCATCAATCTAAATCATCTAGAGTTTGTTTTGAGGATTTTGATTTTTATGCAAAAACTTCTAGAGGCCATAACTTTTGACTCGGGCGTCCGATTGGGCTAAAATTTTATGGGTTGTTGCGTTATGAGGTGGCATCCCTGATAGTCTAAAAACACATAACAAAATGGAATTCAATAGAATAAAATAACACCTAACACCTCAAGATGGGCTGCATTAAACATAAACAAAAGGAAGATAAAAACACAAAATGATTATACCTTCTATTCGTGTTGATCCTTGGTTGGCCCTTGATGGTATTGTTGATGTGTGATCCTTGGATGATAAGCTTGCAAAAATGGTGGGTGAAGGATTAATGGTGGTGGGTGAATTCCATAATGGATGCTAGAATGAAAATGGAAGTGATAAGATGTTGCAATAAATGACTAAGAGGTTTGAATGGCTTGAGAGCATGAATGCATAAAATCACAAGTTCTAAAATCTTGTTGCTGATAAATTCTAAGATCATTAATGAGTGAAAAGGGAGGTATTTATATAAGAAGTTGAATTCTCTAGATGATTCAGCGGTCAAGATTGAGCCACCATGGCCAAGATGGAGGGCTATGGTGAGTTGAGGACTGACAAGCCCTCACATCTCACCATGTGGTGGGTGAATTGTCCAAAGGACAAGGTGAGATGGCAAGGGTACAAGTGACATGGAAAAGGCCATGTGGTCCCAAGGTACTCACAAGTACCTTGGGATGGGAGAGGATTTCCCAAAAAAGGTGTTTCTTGGCCCCATATGGGGCTAAAAGTGACAAGTGAGGACTTTTAGAAAGTCCACTCTTGTCACCATGGGGATTGGAGATGGCCTTGGAGGAATAAAAGTGAATTTTTAATTCACTTTTTGGAAGAAACCAATGGGTAAGAGAAGATCCCCCCTAAAAGGGGTCTTTGTACCATGGGTACAATGTGACCTTTGAGAGGTCATGTGGAAGACAAATGCATGGGGTAAATAAGTGTGAATTTTTAATTCAGATGGGGAAGAGGTCAACCCAAAAAAGGTAAGTACCAAGAAGGTTGACTTAAGGACATGCTAGAAAAGGTAAGTGATTAGGATTAGAATTGTGCAAACAAATTATTAGGCTAATTAATGATGATTAGAGGCAAGTGGCTAGATATGGATGATGTGACATTAATCCTAATTAAGGATATGCACATCTTAATGAAGGATTAATTAAATTAACCCATATTAGTGAAAGAGTTATGGAGGTTGAGACAAAGAGAGAGAAATAATGAATTTAAAAATTGAAAAAGATAATTGACTAAATTAAATAAATTGATTGATTTATTTAATTTAGAGAGGAAATGGTAAAGGATAAAGTATTTAATTAAATACTTTTGGGAACTTTAGGGAAAGGGGATAATATTAATTAAATGTGTCATTTAATTAATATAGGTGGATTAGACGAATAAATGATGAGATTATGACCATATGTAAGTGGTCAAATTTAGGTGTCTACATTTTGCCCCTCTTCAAAATACTGTTAGAATAACAGTGTTTTGAAAAAGAAAAAAATGCAGAGGACTCTATAGAGGAAGTGACTCTTAAATGATGCCCCAACACGGGAGAGGTTGTGTGAGCTGCTCAAATGGAGGGGAGTGAAAATTCATGCCCAATCATGAGGGAAAATTATCAAGGAGAAGGTTTGAATAAATTTGGTAGGGTATGCCCCCTCGAGAGGGTGGTAGGGGAAGAAAAAGGGGCCCCGGGTGACTTCTCGATAAGAAGAAATGGAGGGTATCGTTGGAAAGAGCTCGAAAAAACCATGAAGAATGGATTTTGAACGGAGTCAAACGGACACACGGGGCACAAATGGCAGCCCTGGGGAGTTGGAGGATTAATCGACGAAGAAAAAGGTTAAATAAATGGAAAAACCCTTTATTTTCAAAAAGGTAAAAAGGAGGGAAGGGTTACAAATAGGAATTTGAGGATTACTATTCCTAATTTGGACGGTTGTTAGTTGAGAGAGAGAGGAGAGGAGAGGAAGGAGAAGGAGATAGATGATTCTGAATGATTATGATGATGACATCATCCACCGCCTGGACAAGATGCAGAGTTTCTACGTTGTGCGCGTTGTCCCACGGTAGGTTAGCTTCAAAACCCCCTTTGTGATTTTAGCATTTTTGGATGTATTTTTAAGTTTAATGCATTTTTAAAAACATGGGTTTTGGTTGTGGGTTAGGTTAGAGAAATGGGTAAGAGACAAAATTTAATTTCGTTAGGTGGGTTGGGAGAAATGTCCAATAAGGATGAGAAAGAAAAATTGGGGTTTAGGCAAAAAAATCGAGTACTTAGCAGAAAAAAGAAAGGGGTTTGGTGCCACACGGGCGACCATGCCCCAAGGAGGGGTGACCGCGCCCTGGGCAAGGGCAACCATGCCCGAGAGGGGCGGTCCCACCCGACGCACAAGCGACCGTGCTCAGGAGGGGTGGCCCCACCCCACACCCAAGTGGCGACGCCCGGGAGGGGTGGCCTAGCCTCGAGTGCAGGCGGCCCCACCCTAGGATGGGCGGTCATGCCTCGGAGGGGTAGCCACACCCCAAATGGACGGTTGTGCCCCTGATGGGCTATCGTGCCCTACAGGAGTGACAGCACCCCAGAGGGGCCTTCTAATCAGGTAATTGTGGGTTCGAGTCCCACCAGGCGTGCCAAAAATGTGATCAGGTGAAATCTGCTAGTCTAAAAATGCAAAACAAACAAAATGCAAGAGAAGCAAATAACACCTAACACCTCAAGATTGGGCTGCATTAACTCACACAAAATAAAGATAAAGTAAACAGTAGATTATACCTTGTGTTGAGTTGATCCTTGGTTGGCACTTGAAGATATTATTGATGTGTGCTCCTTGGATGAAATGCTTGCAATTAAGGTGGTTGAAGGATTAATGGAGGTAGGTGGATGCAATAATGGAGGCTAAAATGCAAATGAAAGTGATAAGATGCTGCAATAAATGGCTAAAAGGCTTGAATGCACAAAAATCACAAGTTCCAAGATCTAGATGCTCATAAATTCTAAGATTCAAGAGTCAAGCCCGTTTAATGAGTGAAAAGGGGGGTATTTATAGAAGAAGTTGAATTCTCTAGATGATTCAACGATCAAGATTGAGCCACCATGGCCAAGATGGAGGGCTATGGTGAGTTGAGGACTCGCAAGCCCTCACATCTCGCCATGTAGTGGGTGAAGTGTCCAAAGGACAAGGTGAGATGGCAAGGGTACAAGTGACATGGAAAAGGCCTTGTGGTCCCAAGGTACTTGCAAGTACCTTGGGATGGGAGAGGATTTCCCAAAAAAGGTGTTCCTTGGCCCCATATGGGCAAGAAAGTGACAAGTGAGGACTTTTAGAAAGTCCACTCTTGTCACCATGGGGATTGGAGATGGCCTTGGAGGAATAAAAGTGAATTTTTAATTCACTTTTTGGAAGAAACCAATGGGTAAGAGAAGATTCCCCCTAAAATGAGTACGATGTGACTTTTGAGAGGTCACGGGGAAGACAAATGCATGGGGGGAATAAGTGTGAATTTTTAATTCACATGGGGAAGAGGTCAACCCAAAAAGGGTAAGTACCAAGAAGGTTGACTTAAGGACATGCTAGAAAGGGTAAGTGATTAGGATTAGGATTGTGCAAAAAGGTGATTAGGCTAATTAATGATGATTAGAGGCAAGTGGCTAGATATGGAGGATGTGACATTAATCCTAATTAAGGATATGCACATCTTAATGAAGGATTAATTAGATTAACCTAGATTAGTAAAAAGGTTATGGAGGATGGGACAATGAGAGAGAAAAAATGATTTTAAAATTGAAGAGGATAATTGACAAAATTAAATAAATTGATTGATTGATTTAATTTAGAGAGGAAATGGTAAAGGATAAAGTATTTAATTAAATACTTTTGGAAACCTTAGGGAAAGGGGACAATATTAACTAAATGTGTCATTTAGTTAATATAAACGAATTAGATGAAAAGGGTAAATTTGACCCAATATAAGTGGTCAAATTTAGATATCTACAAGTACCTTCTACAACAATTCTCAAACTGAACTGTGATAGTTAATATGTATTAAGCTATATGTCTCTACTGCAATAGGTCCCAAACTAGATTGTGGCAAATTTAATACATTAATCTATAGGTCCCTTCAGTAGTATGAAGCGTACTTGAAAGAAGATTATGAATCATACTAACTATGTTGTGTGTGCTTAAAAGTGTGGGACAATAATTTATACCTGAGTAACCTCAGGAGATGAACTATGTAGGTCATCTATTGAGGCACTATGAGAACCAGTAGCATCTTCTATTGAGTTGTTATCTTGTGATAGATTATTTGTATTTGAACCATTGTTTTGACCATATAGATGCATTAGGGACAAAATAAAATCATCTTTTTGACTTGGCTGCTTATATATGTTCAATTTGTGTTTATTCACCAATAGTGTGAATCTAACTACATCTATAGTTTGTAACTTGACATCTCCATTGGGAAATACCAATTGAATTTCATAGGGTCCCAACCATATAGAATATAACTTACCCTTGTGGTCTTTGTATCTAGAATTATATAGTAAATCCTAGTCACCTACAGTGAACTCTTTGGCCTTTATAAACTAATTATGCCATTTAGTTCTCTATTTTTGAATGATCTATGTGTGATGGATGACCTCCATTCTAATTTGATCTAATCCATTCAAACTATGTAACCTTTCTTTCTATTCTTATGTCAAATCCATTCCTAAATCTACTGAAGTGTCTTGTACTCAAACTTTATTGACAAAATTACTATTTTCCCATAGACTAATTCATAAGGTGTGAAGGCATTTCATTTGTCCTTGTTGGTTTGCCCATTCTTTGACATCTATCACAACTCTTGGTATAATTCACTGAATCCTTGTGGAGAGTTGGCCAATAGTAACATGTTGTCAAGATCTTAAATGTTATCCTTTTGGCTACAAAGTGACCTCCATAGGGATCATCATGGAAATATTTTAGAATGTAAAAGACCTCATCTTCTCTTATACATCTTCTCATGATATTATCTAGACCAATGTAAAATAAGTAACCAACTACCCAAGAATATGGGAAGCTTTTATGCACCAACTACCTCATTTCTCTAGGAGATAAATGTGATGGTATCTTCCCTTCCACTAAGTAATTTGAAATATTAGCAAACCATGTTGTGTGTATAGTAAGAGCAAAAAAATTCTCATCTGGAAAAGAGTCATCCACAACACCTTCTATTTGTGTAGGAAATCTAGACAAAAAATATGCCACCACATTAGCTTTCCCTGACTTATCCACTATTTTTATATCAAACTCCTATAGTAAGATCAACCATATGACTAGTATCCCCCCAAATATAGGTTTGTTCATTAATTATCTTATGGTTGTATGATCTGTGTAGATAAAGACTTGATAGCCAGTGATACAATTCCTAAACTTGTTGATAGCATAAACAACTGCCAACATCTCTTTCTCTGTGACAGTTTAGTTAAGTACAACTCCTTGTAAAAAATTTCTGATATAGTAGATGGAATATTCCTTTTTAACTTATTTTTGTCCCAAGACTGCTCCTATAACAAAATCTGAAGCATCAACGTGTATATGGAAAGGCAGTGTCCAATTTGGCCCTCTTAAGGTAGGTGCTTGTGTCAAAGCTATCTTAAGTGCTTTAAAGGAACGATGACATTGTATAGTCCATTCAAATTCTATGTATTTGGTGAGTAAGACAAATAAGGGTGTTTCAATTTTATGGAAATCTTGGATATATCTCCTATAGTAGCCTGCATGTCCGAAAAATCTCCTGACTTCTTTTTGCTTCTGTGGCACATGAAGTGTAGAGATGATCTCAATCTTGTTGGGATCCGCCTAAATTCTTGTACTTGAGATAAAGTTCCTAGAACAATCCCCTGAGTCATCATCATGAAATATTTTTCATGAATCAATGATAGGTTATGTTCTTTACATATTTTCAAAACCTTTTCTAAATTTTTGAGTGCATCTTCATAGGTGTCTCTATAGGTAGTGAAGTCATCCATGTAGATTTCCATGGAATCATGAGCATATGTAGTCTAAAAGATACTTAGTACTGCCCTCTGGAAAGTTGTTGGGGCATTACATAGTCCAAAGGGAAGAACATAATAGGCATAGGTACCCCAAGGTAATGTAAATGTAGTCTTATCCTAGTCCTTTGGAACTATCTTTATCTGGTTATAACCATTAAATCCATCTAGGAAAGAGAAATAATTTTTCCCTACTAAGGAATCAAGAACTTGGTCAATGAAAGGTAGGGAGAAATGATCTTTTCTAGTTTTTGTTTTCATCTCCCTATAGTCCACACATACCATCCATTTTCCTCCTATCCTAGGAACAATGACTAATGGTGACATCCATTGGCTATTAGAAATGGGATAAATGAATCTTGCATCAAGTAGCTTTTCCAACTCAGTTTTAACCATATGTCTTAACATAGGGTTCATTCTCCTTTGAGGCTATCTAATTGGCTTGAAACCATCATTTATGTAGATCCTATGCATACAAATTTTTGGATCAATCCCTTTCATATCATGGTAATCCCATGCAAAGGTTGTTGTGAGTGCCTACAATATAGTGTTCAGAGAATTGATGTTCAGGTTTTTACTTGGTGTTATTTCCCATGTTTTGGATTCTAATTGCATAGATGAGAGATCAAGTCCACTAATGTTGGGAACACATTATTGTGGCAAAAGAGAATGGAATAGTTGGGATACCTCTTTTGATGAATTTGCAGGTATAATGTTTTGTAGTGGGTCCTCCAGACATGAAAGATGTCTTGTTGCACTACGAGTCCCTACCACAGTTGTTTTGTATGATATGATCAATTAATTCATCCTCATCTTGGATTCCTAGTAGGGGTTCCATTCTATTGTCATGAGAGTTTGCAAGGAATAGTGGTCTTGTTCATCCAAGGTAGGCCAATAGTTTGCTCTAGGTTTTCATAAGGTTGGGTTGGTGGATAGAGAACCAATTTCTTGGTTATAGTCCCATTGGATATTATCATGTTCCCAGACCTACAACCTATGAATGCATCAGTTGTAGCTAACCACGATCTGCCTAAAATGAGTGGATATCCTGCAAGGTTGACCTTTGGTTGTAAGACTATAAAATTTGCAGGATACTCCCATGAATGTAATGCAATGACTAAGTTCTCAATGATCCCCTCAGGCTTCACTATTGATCTATCTACCAATTGTAGATACTTGGTGTAGGTCTAAGGTTAGTTAGTTGAAGTAGTTGCATTGTCTCCTTAGTCATGACATTAATTTTTGCCCCTAAGTCAATCAAGGTATTTTTTATAAGGGCCTTATTAATATTAACATCCACTACTAGACTTCCAGGGTCTATGCATCTAGGAACAGTTATATTCCCTAGCACAATATCAACAAGGCTCCCTAGGACATGAACTGTCTGAGGGTCCTTCCTCTTCCTCCCTGGTTTCTTAAGACATAGGTATCTTACTATCTTGGTATAGATTGGGATATCCGTGATAGCTTGGATGAGGGGAATTTTGATAATGACATCCTTAAGTTGACCCAATAGGTCTGTCTCAGCTTGGGTATGATGTTTTTTAATGGCTAAACGCTCAGGGAAAGGAGGCTCTAGACTTAAGGTGGTCTGGTTTACCTAATTTGACCTAGGCTCCAATAGTGAATTGTCTAAAGCTTCATCTATGGGTTCCTCATCCTCCATCTCAATAATTTGGGGGGAAGAAGGTCTAGGTAGTGTTTTTCTTGACCTGAGGTGGACATCACTCACCTCTACCCCATAAGTGGGGTATTGTATAGCCTCGTTAATATAAGCCTATTGGACAAGCTTGTTGTTAGGGTTAGATGTAGGTTGGGAAGGTAATTTTGGTGCTCTTGTTGGCTGAGAAGACAACAAAGGTTGTTGGTAATTCACATTTTGGTGTTGCCACTACCTGCCTTTCTACCATTGCGGCTACCACTGATTTTTATGCAATGGCCATTGAGGGTTATAATTGGCACCTTGAAAAATTTGTTGTAGACATGCATTTGGTTGTTGTTGGTTCCAGTTTTGTTGAGGTTTTTTCCATTGGTTTTGGTTATTTGGCCAGGGTTGAGAATTCCAACCAAAGAAATTATGATTAACAATTGGAAGAGATGTATTGAAATTTAGAGGGTCTTTTGGCATGCCTTGTCTTGGTTTCCATGTCCTTCGTTGAGAAATTTGAAATAGTTGTCCATTCTCTCCTTCAAGTGGTTGAAAATCTAGTTTCTCTAATTTTTCTTTTGTAATACTAGCAACCCTTTTGTACTTGCATTTTTCTTTCCTTTTTTTTCAATTGGGAGAGTATTCAATGAGCATTGTTTCAGCCTTCTCTTGCTTCTTCTTTATATGTGGAGTGTCCAACTGAGTAGCTATATGACTTATGATATCCTCCTTCATGTTTGACAATAGGTTACTTAACTCCACTCTTGAAACCCCATTAGATTTCTTGCCGGTGGTGAATGTTCTTTGTCCCCTTGATATTTTGATGAAGGTCCTAGAATAGTTTCTACAAACCAATCAAATATCTTCAAAGGGAATTGAGACACATCCCTTGCTCAATAAGATTGATGGAATCCATGCAATCATCATTGAATCCTCTTCAAATAAAAGATTCAAGGATTATTTTGAGAGCCTATTCTTTCAATTTTTCTTCAAGCAGAATTGGAACCTTTCTACATAATCCTCCAATGGTTCATCCTCTTTCTAAGTCATTCTAAAAATATCATCTCTTCTCCTATCAACACATTTGTAATAATCTTGGTATTTCTCCAAAAAAATGTTTTCATGGTGTCTAAATCTGGAACAACCATCTTAGGTAAGTGTCCTTTAAAGTGGCATAAAATAGCTTGAGCCCATGAGCATCAGTTGTGTAGTATTAACTCCTACATAGGACATCAAAATCAAACAAAAATGTGTTTGGATCTTTAGTTACCAAACCATAGAAGACTGGTAATTTTGAAGGAGGTATATTCTTTAGCACAATAGCCCTTTCTTGGTTGGCAATTGGAAATTCAAAAGTCACATGTTTTGGTGGATCATCCATTGTTGCATCAACTGTTGTTTGGAAGGTCCCCTATGTATTTTCAGTAGATGTTGGTGAAAGGGAAGATTCTTCTTCAGTATTACCCTCACTTTGATCAATGTAGTCACCAATATCTTCTCTAGCTTGTTGATATGAGGGGAGAAATCTTCCCAAAGAATCTCTTTGCCTTCACATACAATATATGTGACTTTATATAGCAATGGGTCTTGCACAATGTTAGTGAATTGCTTTGGTATTTTAAGAAGATTAAGCCTAACAGTCCTAATACTGAAAGTAAATTCTAGATTAGGAAAGTTTAAAAATGAAAGAAACTAATCTTTGAAAGTAGTACCATCCCTGGCAACGGCACCAAAAATGTAGAGTCCCTACTAGTGTCTAGTAAACTTGGTGGCAATCACACAATTCATAAGGAAAACCTAGTTGAACAGTCCACTTAAAATTTGGAAATATCTTCTGATGCAAGAGCATCTAGGGTGTTAGACCAATCTTGCATCACCCAAAAAATATGTTGTTTCTTTTTAATAAGGGCTATATTTGGCAAGGTTACTATTTTTAGTAAGTTTGCATTTATCCATGGTTGGACACGAAATATTACACGAACCTCTCGAATGGTAAATTGAATCCAATGGAGAAGAAATCACTGCAATACCATTTGTCATTTGAGAGACTAAAATTTCAATTTTTGAAAATCCTATTAAAATCTTCGAAGTCAATTTTGAGGCACTTAGAGGCTTCGAATGGGCCTAAAAATTGGCGGAAAATGAAAGCAGTCAACCTTTATAATCTACTTTCCAGCCAAACATTTCTTGAGAGCTTTTCAAAAAGGTATTATAATAGAAAATTTGATGATTAGATCAAAATTTATGACCCCGCGAAGTACTACCAAAATTAATAAAATTTCAAAATGTCTTCTTGAGGAAGTTACACTTTCTAGAGGATTCTAGGGTGGTTACACCTTCCAAATAAAGGATGTGGAAGGGGGCTAAAAAAATGAGGCGAGAGCAGTGTAGATGGTGGCTCAGATTTGCAGATTTATGTAATTAGAAAGCCCATGTGATGGAAAATATAATGTTGTAATTTCATTTTTCATTTCAATGATAATAGAAAATATTTGCTTCCTTCTTGCATTTTGTTTGTGCCTTTATCTGTTGTTTTTGTGAGTTTTAGATTGTAAGGGGAGTACCCTTCATCAATTAGTATTAGAGCAAGTTTTCCTAAGTGTGTAAACAAATCACCGAACGTGAGGCAGTTTTCACAAGGACTTCTGGATGTGGGTTTCTGAGAAAAGTGATCAAAATTCCTCCACGAAGAAATCATGGTGGTGGAAGAAATTTTGTTGTACCAAAAGAGGGTTTTAGATCCCTACAGAGACAAGTTCAAGCACTGCAAGAGGAGTTGCATCGAGGGTTTGAGCCAAGAAGAGGAGATGGAAGTGAAGATGAAGCTGAAAATGAGGAACAATTCGAAGAAGAACGAGATGCAGTAGATCCAGAGTAAGCCAAATTATTTAAGGCCAAGATTGGGAAAAGGCCAAAGATCAATGTTTCTACATTTTCTGGAAATCTTAACCCGTCGATTGATTGGATCAACGATATGGAGGAGTACTTTGAGTATGAGGAGGAGGAAGATCCTGAGAGGGTCAAATTTACAAAAACCAAGCTCAAGGGTCATGTGAATATTTGGTGGAAAGAGGTATAACTAGAAAGAAATCGAAGAGGAAAAGAGAAAATAACTAGATGGGACTGGATGGTGGACAAATTAAAAAGACAGTTCATTCTTGTGGACTATGAGCTAGATTTGTTGAAGAAGATGCAAGGGTTGAAACAAACTGGAAAATATGTCAAGGAGTATATAGAAGAATTTTACTATGTCTTGATCAGAATAGGCCATTCTAAGGCCAATAAGGAAAAAAAAATTTGTTACATAAATGGGTTGAAGTCAAGTAGTCAAGAAGAGTTGGGTCTAGTAAGAATGTCTACCATTGAAGATGCATATTGGTTTGCTTTGAAGGTAGAAGAAAAGTTGAATAGAAGGTTTGAAAGCAAGCAAAGAGGTGGGAGTAGTGGTAGAAACACTAGTGGATGCTCATATGGAGGTCGAAATGAAGATCAAAAGAAGGGTGAAGGATCCAGTAGCAGCCAAAACTAGAAAGGAGATAACACTTACCGTCCTCGTGATCAAAATAATGGAGACCAAAGAGGAAGAGGAAGATCTAGATGAGGACCAAAAAGAGGATGATAACACTTTGAGTATGAGGAGGAGGAAGATCCTGAGAGGGTCAAATTTACAAAAACCAAGCTCAAGGGTCATGTGAATATTTGGTGGAAAGAGGTATAACTAGAAAGAAATCGAAGAGGAAAAGAGAAAATAACTAGATGGGACTGGATGGTGGACAAATTAAAAAGACAGTTCATTCTTGTGGACTATGAGCTAGATTTGTTGAAGAAGATGCAAGGGTTGAAACAAACTGGAAAATATGTCAAGGAGTATATAGAAGAATTTTACTATGTCTTGATCAGAATAGGCCATTCTAAGGCCAATAAGGAAAAAAAAATTTGTTACATAAATGGGTTGAAGTCAAGTAGTCAAGAAGAGTTGGGTCTAGTAAGAATGTCTACCATTGAAGATGCATATTGGTTTGCTTTGAAGGTAGAAGAAAAGTTGAATAGAAGGTTTGAAAGCAAGCAAAGAGGTGGGAGTAGTGGTAGAAACACTAGTGGATGCTCATATGGAGGTCGAAATGAAGATCAAAAGAAGGGTGAAGGATCCAGTAGCAGCCAAAACTAGAAAGGAGATAACACTTACCGTCCTCGTGATCAAAATAATGGAGACCAAAGAGGAAGAGGAAGATCTAGATGAGGACCAAAAAGAGGATGCTTTCATGGAACCTGTTTCTAGTGTGGAGAAGGACATAGAGCCTATGAGTGTCCTCAACATCAAGGAAGGACAAATTGAAGACTTGAGGGTAATGCGTGAGTGATACATGTAGATGAAGATTTTGAGTCTTCACATTCTGAGGATGCAGAAAGAGGAGAGGTTCTTGTTACTAGAAGGGCCTTGCTGAATGAGGAGAAAGAGCCAACTCAAAGGAAGAATTTGTTTCACACCAAATGTAAGTGTGAAGGTAAATTTTTCAATGTTATTATTGATTGAGGTAGTACTGATAACCTTGTTTCAGAAGAGATGGTTAGTAAGTTGCGGTTGGAGAGAAGAAGGAATTTGAATCCATACCGGATTGCTTGGTTGTAGAAGGACCATAAAGCTTTGGTAAATGAATAATGCTTGGTAAAGTTAAAGATTGGAAATTACCATTATGAGGTATTGTGTGATATTATTCCTATGGATGTTTGTCATATGTTGTTAGGCAGACCGTGGAAGTTTTATCGAGTGGTGCATGATGGACATGTTAACACCTATTCCTTGACAAAGGATGGCGTTCGTCATAAGTTGAAACCCCTGAGGGAGGTAGAAGAAAAGGTATGCAATAATGCAAGAATTTTTTTGGTTGATGGAAGAAAGTTCCTAGAAGGTATGAGGCATGATCATATGTGTTTTGTATTGATCCTAGAGTTGACAAAGAAGATACTAATGAGGTACTTGTAGAGGATTCAGATATGTTGAATGAGTTTCAAGACATTGTTTCTAATAATGTACCTGAAGGTTTTCCTCCAATAAGGAAGATTATCCATCAAATGGATTTCATTCCTGAAGCTAATCTGCCAAATAAGGTAGCCCATCGAATGGCTCCAACAAAGAATGAAGAGTTGAGAAGACAAGTGCAAGAGTTCTTGTGGAAGGGATTGATTCGAGAGAGTTTGAGTCCATGTGTAGTACCTGTAGTACTAGCATCGAAGAAGGATGGAGAATGGAGGATGTGTACAGACTCCCAAGATATCAACAAGATTACTATCAAGTATAGGTTTCCCTTGCCGAGCATGGATGGCATTATGGAATGTTTGAGTGAAATTGAGTACTTCACAAAGATAGATTTGAAGAGTGGATATCACCAGATCCAGATTAGAGAAGGAGATGAATGGAAGAAAACCTTCAAAACCAAGGAGGGCTTGTACAAGTGCTTAGTCATGCCTTTTGGGCTAACCAATGCGCTGAGCACATTTATGCAACTTATGAATGAGGTATTGAAAGAATTTCTAGGGAAATTTGTTATTGTTTATTTGGATGATATTTTGATTTTTCAGTAAGACATTGGACAAGCACCTAATTCATATCCGAAGAGTTTTTGAGAAGCTAAGGGAGGAGAAGTTGATAAATTTGAAGAAATTTAGTTTTGTGAAGAGGGAGTTGGTGTATCTAGTATTTGTTGTCTCAGTAGAGGGTCTTAAAATGGATCTAGAGAAGGTGAGAGCTATCATTGAATGGCCTACCCCAAGGAGTGTTACAGAGGTAAGATCATTTCATGGTCTAGTAAGCTTTTATGGAAAGTTTATTAATAATTTCAATAGTATTTGTGCACCTCTAACTGAAGCAATGAGAGGGGATAGAAAGGATTGTAGGAGCAGCAAATAGTTTTGATATCTTGAAGAAGAAAGTCACGGAGAAACCTATTTTGGCACTTCTAGATTTCAATAAGGTCTTTCAGGTAGATTGTGATGCTAGTGGTAGTACCATAGGAGCTATTTTGAGTCAAGAAAGTAATCCCGTTGCCTATTTTAGTGAGAAGTTGAACAATGCTAAAAATAAATATTATGTCTATGATCAGAAGTTTTATGCTATAATGTAGGCTTTGAAGAAATGGAGACACTATTTGTTTCCAAAAGAATTTGTTTTATATACTGATCACCAGGCTTTGTAGTATCTCAATAGTCAAGGAAAGTTAAATCAAAGGCACTTAAAATGTTTTTGTAGAGTTATACTTTTGTTTTGAAGCACAGGAGTGGAAGGTCAAATAAAGTTGTAGATTCCTTGAGTAGAAGGAAAAAATTGTTGATAGAGATGGATATAGAGGTTTTTGGGTTCAATGAACTCAAGAGTTTGTATCCTGAAGATCCAAACTTTGTATAATCTTGGAAGGATTGTTTGGAACCTATTACATTGGATAGGACAAGATGGTTGGATTTCCTAATCCAAGATGGGATGTTGTTTAGAGGAATCCAATTGTACATTCCAAGGAGTTCTATGAGAGGGAATCTAATCAAGGAGAAGCATAGTGGAGGATTGGTTGGACATTTCAGTTGAGATAAGACCATTGCTCTTGTTAGTGAGAATTATTACTAGCCATAGTTACAACAAGATGTGAATAAGTTTGTACAAAGTTATAGAGTATGTTAGATGGCGAAAGGAACAAGTCAAAATATTTGATTGTATCAACCATTACCTATACCTGAGAGGCCATGGGAGGACATTAGCATGGATTTTGTTCTTGGCTTGCCAAGGACACAAAGAGGGCATGATTCCATATTTGTGGTAGTGGATATATTTTCAAAGATGACACATTTTATTTTGTGTCATAATACTACTGATGTTGTTCATGTTACAGAGTTGTTTTTCAGAGAGGTGGTGAGACTACATGGTCTACCGAAGAGTATAGTTTCAGACATAGATACCAAATTTGTTGGTTATTTCTAGAGGATATTATGGAAGAACTTGAAGAAAAATTTGAAGTTTATTTATGCACACCATCCAAAAATTAATGGACAAACAAAGGTGGTGAATAGGAGTTTGGGTAACCTGCTAAGATGCTTAGTAGGAGATAAGCCCAAGGGATGGGATTTGATTATACCACAGGAAATATTTGCTTACATCAATTCTATCAACATGAGCACTGGTAAATCACCATTCCATATTGTGTATGAGAGTAGTCCAACGACAACTTTTGAACTGAGAAAGATCAATAAGGGGGAGAAGATTAGTGTTGAGGTTGAAGATTTTGTTGAGCACCTGAAGAATTTGCATGAAGAGGTGAATAAACATATCAATAAGATGAACTCACAATATAACTAAGGGAGATCAAAAAATGAGGTATAAGGAGTTCTAGGTAGGAGATGAATTCATGGTTCATTTGTGAAAGGAGAGGTTTCCAGTTGGCACATACAACAAGTTAACGATAAAGAAGTTTGGACCATGCAAGATCCTAAAGAAGCATGATTCAGGAAATGCTTATGAGGTAGAGTTTCCAAGTGAGATTAATGTTTCACCTATGTTTAACATTTTTGATTTCACTAAATATCATGAAGGAGATAAGGAGAATGAATTGACAGAGGTATGGTGGAAGATTCCAGCACCTACTTCCAAAAAGGAAGAGATATAAATTTTTTGGATAGATGTGTGGGAAGAAGAACAAGAAATAGGCAATATATAGAGTACTTGGTGAAATGGAGAGGAAGGCCTATTGAAGATTCATCATGGTTATTTGAGTATGAGGTTAACCATCTTGGTTTCTCTCTAACTCCTGAGAAGTAACAGGGTCACTTTTCAAATTACCTCGAGTTTCTAATGTAGGAGCATCTAGGGTGTTAGAGCAATCTCGTATCACCCAAAAAAATATGTTGTTTCTTTTCAATAAGGGCTAAATTTGGTAGGGTTACTATTTTTAGTAAGTTTGCATTTATGCACGATTGGACACAAAATCTTACACTAACCTCCAGAATGGTAAATTGAAGCCAATGTCGAAGAAATCACTACAATACCATTTTTCATTTGAGAGATTAAAATTTCAATTTTTGAAAATCCTATTAAAATCTTCGAAGTCAATTTTGAGGCACTTAGAGGCTCCAAATGGGCCTGAAAATTGGTAGAAAATGAAAGTAGTCAGCCTTTATGCCTTACGTTTTGACCAACTATTTCTTGAGAGCTTTCTGAAAAGGTATTATAATAAAAAATCTGATGGTCGGATCAAAAGTTATGACCTCGCGAAGTTGTACTACCAAAATTAATAAATTTTCAAAATATCTTCTTGAGGAAGTTACACTTTTTAGAGGATTCTAGGGTAGTTACTGGTGCAGGAGCACCTAGGAAGCACTAGGAAGCACTAGGCAATTTGAGGACCAAGGATGAAGTTTTGAGTTTTTGATACTTTGAAGGTCATGTTGACCATTGGGATTGAGTTGGAGGTTTTAGTTTATGTTTTGAGGAAGAGTGATCAGTAGAGGTTGGCAGATTATGGTAGACAAGAAGAATGGATGAGTTTAGCAACTCACTTCACTAGGAAATTGGCAACAAAGTCCAAAATGATGCATCTTTGCAATTTTGGCCAGAATGTAATGGGTATGTCTGACCAAGAGAAGGATAACCACTTTTTCAACCTTTAAAAGGTGTGTCTCCACCTGATACCAAGGTTGGAAGGCTTTTGTATCGTTGGAGATTGCTGAACATATGGGAAAAACAGTGATAAGCTTGTAATTTCTCTGGTTTTTGTTTTTTTGCTCTTGTTAGTGTGTTAATGGTATAAACCAGGAATTGAAATACATGTGGAATGTAATGTAGTTGTCTTCCAAGCATTGTTTGGTTCTGTAGTTAGCTTTTTTTCATCGTTTCAAGCTTTTGGTTGTAGTTAGTTAGCTTCTTTCCATTACTGTTCTGATTAGCAAACCATCAGAAATGGAGTTCCAGTCCACTTTTCCCCTGCCTGGTGTATGGGCTCTTGGAAACTGTGGCTAGGCTCCATTCTTGTAAATATGGTAGAGGTAGGAGTCTTTAGGGGTCAGGGATTCATGGATAAAGTATGTTCCTAGGTGAGCTTGGCAGTGCCCGGCTAGGAAAGACAAAGAGTGCAGAGCACTAAGGTTGTAGGGGTACCCATCTCCTGGAAAACCACGGTGTGGAGAGGATGCTGGTTGCTTTGCAAGGGCTTGGCAAGAAGGAAGAGACTTCAACAGACTAGGAGGAGGAAGAACAAACTGACTGATCATAGTGAGGTCAGAAAATGGCTTAAACAAGCCTAAAATTGCTAAACCAAGGGTTAGGACAAAGTACGAACAGTGGAGGCTCCAAACCCCAAAAATATTTGAGGTGTGGGCAAGGGTATCATGAATCCCAAGAAAATATTGGGGGTCTTTTGGAGGATTTGGGTGAACCATCCATGTTTCTCGGGTTAGGAGGCCTAATTGGGGCTCTAGGGCTTGTAGCCTTTTTAACCCTAGGAGAGGGTTTGGTGAAAGCAATGAATAAATGAAGCAAGGTGGAGGTCTTAGAACCAAGGTGTGATGATATGAGCCTGTTGGAAGCATTCCCACACCCCTACAAAGAATAAGTTGAGAGTGGGGAGTAATTAAGCTTTAGGGAAGATTAAGGGTTAAGGAAGAGATAGTGGCATAGCACGAAGATTGTCTTGGGAGTTTGAGTGTGAGATGATAGTGGGGTTGGCCAAGAGAACCAGGGGTACCTAAGCAAGCCTTAGGACCTATAGGTTAAGCTGGTGTAGTATGACACCTCAAGGATCTTCCAAGGGAGACACAGGGCATGGGGCAGTGAGTGTTCCATCCAACCCTCACCCTATCAGATTGGTATCAGAGCAAGTTAAAGATTTGGGATTAAGAGTTGTATGTCAGACCTTGAATCTAGTGGTTCCACTAACATGGTGACCAAATTCGGAGTTAGCAAGAGACCTGAGAGAGCAACAAGAGAAAAAAAAACAACTTCAAGAGGCAGTTGAAGAGATGAAGCAAAGGTTAGAAGAGGTGGTAGAGGCTGCAGGAAAGATGAAGGTACAACTAGCAATGGTTAGGGACAAGGGTGAGGATCAGGTTGAGGAGGAAATAGAACTAGACCCTGATCCTCCACTAAAGGAGGAACCCTTCCTCAAAGCATTGAAGGCCTTGAGTGGTAAAGCACTAGAAGGCATTTCCATCTTCACAGGAAGAATGGATGCAGAGTTGGTTATGGAGTGGATAGAAGGAATGGAGAATCACTTTGAGTGTGATGGAGTTATTGAGGCACAAAAGGTGAAGATAGCCAAATCAAGGTTAAGGGGACAAGCACTGACTTGGTGGAAGTTCCTACAAGAAGAAAGAGAGAATGAAGGCAAGAGGCACATTGGGAGTTGGAAAGCTATGGTGGCTAAAGTGAAGGAGTATTATCTACCTGAGGACTATGAGGTCCAATTGCATAAGAAGAGGCAAAACCTTAGGCAAAGACACCTAGATGTAGATGCCTACACAAAGGAGTTCCAAAAACTAAGTCTTAGGTCTAGGGTGCAAGAATTTGAAAGCATCAAGGTGGCAAGGTATCTAAATGGCCTCAAATGGAACATTCAAGAAGAGTTGAGTCTTTTTACACTCACCAATCTGGGGAAGTTGTTTTCAAATGGATTTTAAAGTGGAGGAGAAGCTGAAAAAGAAACAAGACTCCAATTATAAAGGTAGAGGCAAAGGCAGAGATCAAAGAGATCAAAGAGGGCAAAGAGGTGGCTACCAAGGTAGAGGAAATGAACAAAGAAACCAAGGAGAATCTAAACTCACTGAGCATGGAAGTGAAGCACCTTCTAGATGAGGTTATGGAAGAGGTAGAGGTTCTCAAGGAGGATCAAATAGAGGCAGAGGAGTAGGTAGGAGCAATTCATATTTTTCTACTATGAAATGTTACCATTGTGGTCAAGTAGGCCATCCAACTTATAGGTGCCTGGAGAAAGCAACTTCATCAAATGCTGAGAAGAGAGTGGCATCAAGAGGACACCATGAGCACTAAATCACTAGAGATTAGTCATATTGAATCTGAAGTGGGGGAGAATCTGATGTTTAGAAGAGTCTTGATCAGACAATCGGTCAAGGAGGAGCCAAAGCAAAGAAGAGCACTATTTAGAGTGAGATGTAAAATCCTTGGAAAGGTGTGTAAGGTAATAGTGGACTCGGGGTCTACTGATAATATAATCTCAGAAGAGGCAGTAGGGAAGTTGAAATTGGTGAAGATACCTCACACTAACCCCTACAAAGTAACATGGCTAAACAAAGGGCAGAGTGTTCTTGTTAATGAGCAAGTAACAGTGGAGTTTTCCATTGGAGGGTACAAGGAAAAGTTAATTTGTGATCTGTTACCCATGGATGCATGTCATCTTCTATTGGGTAGACCATGGCAATATGAAAAAAGTGCCATCTATGATGGGAAGGAGAATACTATCTCTTTTAAAAAGGATGGGAAGACCTTTAAGTTGCAGTCACTGTCAGAGGAGGATGAAGGATAGTCAAAGACACCTAGTGTCTTGTTGAGCAATGGTAAAGAGTTCCTTAACACCTTACATAAAGGAGGAGAAGGTTATGTGATCATGGTGCAACCCAAAGAGGAAGACAAAACTGAAAAACCAGTCATACCCGGAGCAGTCCAGAGTTTGCTTGAGAAGTACAAAGACATAGTAAGTGATGTTACACCTGCAACTTTACCTCCTAAAAGAGCCATTAGTCATCAAATTGACTTCATACCTCGAGCATCATTGCCTAACAAAGCAGCTTATAAGATTACATCGGATCATAATTTTGAGGTAGCTAGACAAGTGTAGGAGTTGATGGATCAAGGCTTGATTAGGAAGAGCATCAGCCCATGTGCAGTACCAGTAGTCTTAGCATCAAAGAAAGGTGGTAAGTGGAGGTTATGTACTGATTCTAGAGCAATATATAGAATCACAATTAGGTATAGGTTCCCTATTCCTAGGATTGAAGACTTGATGGATTGTCTTGGAGGAGCTCAGTAACATACGAAATTGGATCTCAAGAGTGGATACCATTAGATCAGAATCAAGGATGGAGATGAGTGGAAGACAACATTCAAGACAACAGATGGGTTGTATGAGTGGAGAGTGATGCCATTTGGCCTCTCTAATGCCCCTAGCACATTCATGAGGCTCATGAATGAGGTACTCAAAGAATTTACAGGGATATTTGTGGTGGTATATCTTGATGATATACTCATCTATAGCAAGACAATAGAAGAACACCTTAAACATGTGGAGATGGTTCTTAGAAGGCTGCAAGAGGAGAAGTTAGCCATCAACCTAGAGAAGTGTGAATTCTTTAAACAAGAGCTTATATATTTGGGTTTTGTAGTGTCACAAGGATCATTGAAAATGGATCCAAGCAAGGTGGAAGCTATCCTAAACTGGCCTACACCAACTACAGGGACTGAGGTAAGAAGTTTCCATGGATTGGCTCAATTTTATAGGAAATTCATAAGAAACTTTAGTGTCATATGTGCACCAGTCCTAGATACAATCAAGGGTGGTTTGAAAACTAAGTTTGTGTGGACTTAAGAAGCTGAGAAAGGTTTTGAGAAATTGAAACAAGAAGTGGCAACTCAACCTATTCTCTTATTACCAAGCTTTGACAATTTTTTTACAGTGGAATGTGATGCTAGTGGAATGGTAGTAGGAGGAGTGCTTAGTCAAGAAGGTAGACCTATAGCTTTCTTTAGTGAAAAGCTCAATGAAGCTAAGAAGAAATAATCAACCTATGACCTAGAACTTTATGCTTTAGTTCAGTCACTTAGGAAGTGGAGGCATTACCTTCTACCCAAAGAGTTTGTAGTCTTTACTGACAATCAGGCACTTAGCTATATCAACACCCAAGAGAAGTTGAGCAATAGACATTTGAAATGGATGGAGTACATCCAAGCTTTTACCTTCACCATCAAGCACAAGAAGGGACAATTGAACAAGATGGTAGATGCATTGAGTAGAAGATTGCTGACAGTGCAAGAGATACAGATCAAGAGCTTTGGCATAGAGAGTTTCAAAGATCTCTATGGGGAAGATGAATATTTCTCAGAGGCCTACAAGGTATGTTCTGACTTTCAGAATCATTTTCCTAGCCAATACTCAGAGTATACTTTGCAAAGTGGATTGTTTTTTAAAATGGAATCAGTTATGTGTTCCAAAAGGGTCAATGAGAGAAAACCTCATTCAAGAAAAGCATAATGGTAGTCTTAGTGGATATTTTGGCATCAACAAGATATTAGAACTAGTGCAAAGGTTTTACTATTGGCCTAAGTTGTCAAGAGATGTCAAGAGGTATGTGGAGCAATGTGTTGTGTGTATGAAAGCTAAGGGAGGAGCTAGTAATGCTGGTTTATATCAACCCCTACCTATTCCTAACAGACCATGGGAATGTGTGAGCATGGATTTTGTGGTAGGACTCCCCAAGACCAAGACTGGATTTGATAGTGTATATGTAGTGGTGGATAGATTCAGCAAGATGAGTCACTTTATCCCTTGCAAGACCACTCATGATGCTAGGTACATTGCTCACCTTTTCTTCAAGGAAATTTTTAGGATTCTTGGATTTCCATTGAGTATTGTTTCAAATAGGGATGTGAAGTTCATGAGACACTTTTGGAAGACTCTATGGAGCAGATTGGGTACCAACCTGTCTTTTGGATCAGCTTACCATCCTCAGACCGATGGAAAAATAGAGGTGGTTAACAGGGTGCTAGGTAACCTTCTAAGGTGCCTAACCAAAGAGTATGGACAAACATGGGACATGGTTAGCTCACAGGCTGAGTATGCTTATAATGACAGTGTGAACCGGACCACAAGGAAGAGTCCTTTTGAGGTTGTGTATGGAATGCACCCAAGAGGGATATGTGAGCTCAGGGATCTAGGAGCTATGGATAATAGGAGTGGACATGCAGAGGACTTCACTTAGACCATGAAGGAGATTCAGGAGCAAGTGAAGAGGATAGTCACCGAGGCTACTCAAAAGTTGAAAGAGAAGGTGGATTTATCTAGAAAAGAGTTACAATTTGCAGTAGGAGACTTTGTCATGGTTCACCTTAACAAATCAAGGTTGCAGAAGGGAATGTCAACCAAGTTGCAGATGAAGAGAGTGGGACCATGCAAGGTATTAGCCAAGTATGGAAAGAATGCATACAAGGTGGAGTTACCTTCAGATTTGGGAATTTCACCAGTTTTCAATGTTGCTGATTTGATCAAATTCAAGGGATCAGTCACTGACTTAGCTCAGAATAGTAGGGAGATCTTCAAGGATGTCAACAACATACCCCTACCTACTCCAGACAAGCAACAAGCCGAAAGAATCTTGGAGTCAAGAGTGCAAAAGTCTACAAGGCATAAGGAGTACATGGAGCATCTTATCAAGTGGAAGAACAAGCCTGAATCTGAGGCTACATGGGTACAAGAAGATCAGTTCAAGAAGCATGGCATTGATATGTCACTGATCTCTCCTTCCATTCCTTAGTGTTTGGTAGAGAGGGGGAGAATGGTGCAGGAGCACCTAGGAAGCACTAGGAAGCACTAGGCAATTTGAGGACCTAGGATGAAGTTTTGAGTTTTTGATACTTTAAAGGTCATGTTGACCATTGGAATTGAGTTAGAGACTTAATAAAATGCCTTGGTCAGGAGCTATCAATAGTGGAAAAGTTTATGAGTTTAGACACTCACTTTTGTTAGTTTCTAAGAAATTGGCAAAAGTGGCAAAATGGGACATTTTGCACCTTTGCCACTTTGTAACTAACATGTCTGACCAAGGGAAAAGCTAACTACTTTCCTGACCTATATAGGGAAGGTCTCGACCTGTGTGAAAGGTTGGAAGACATTGGAAGCTTTTGCATTATTCAAAAATTAATGAGTACAAGCGAGGACAGTGAGAAGATTGACTAATTTTCTGTGTTTTTCTCTTGTTGGTGTGTTAATGGTATAAACCAGGCACTGAAAAACGTGTGGAATGTAATGTAGTTGTCTTCCAAGCATTGGTTGGTTTAGTAGTTAGTTTGTTTTCATCGTTTCAAGCTTTTGATTGTAGTTAGTTAGTTTCTTTCCATTACTGTTCTGACTGGTAGATCGTCAAAAATGGAGTTCTAGTCCACTTTTCTCTTGTACCTAGTGTATGGGCTCTTGGAAACTATGGCTAGGCTCCATGCCTGTAAATATAGTAGAGGTAGGAGTCTTTAGGGGTCAGGGAATCATGGATGAAGTCTGTTCCTAGGCGAGCTTAGCAGTGCCCAGCTAGGAAGGACAAAGAGTGCAGAGCACTAAGGTTGCAGGGGTGCCCATCTCCTGAAAAACCACGATGTGGAGAGGATGTTGGTTGCCTTATAAGGGCTTGGAAAGAAGGAGGAGATTTCAACAGTCCAGGAGGAGGCAGAACAAACTAACTTATCACAGTGAGGTCAAAAAATGGCTTAAAAAAGCCTAAAATTGCTAAACCAAGGGTTGGGACAATGTACGAAAAGTGGAGGCTCCAAACCCCAAAAATATTTGAGGTGTTGGCAAGGGTATCATGAATCCCAAGAAAAGATTGGGGGTCTTTTGGAGGATTTGGGTGAACTATCCATTTTTCTTGGGTTAGGAGGCCTAATTGGGGCTCGAGGGCTTATAGCCTTTTTAACCCTAGGTGAGGGTTTGGTGGAAGCGATGGAGAGTTGGAGTTTGGTGATTGTCCAAGAACCCTAAGAAGATGTTGTGAAGCTAGTAGAAACATATCTATACCCCTACAAAGAATAAGTTGAGAGTTGGGAGTAATTAACCTTTAGGGAAGATTAAGGGTTAAGGAAGAGATAGTGGCATAGCACCAAGATAGTCTTGGGAGTTTGAGTGTGAGATGATAGTGGGGTTGACCAGAAGAACCAGGGGTACCTAAGCAAGCCTTAGGACCTATAGGTTAAGGTGGTGTAGTGTGACACCTCAAGGATCTTCCAAGGGAGACACAGAGCATGGGGCAGTGAGTGTTCCATCCAACCCTACCCTATCAAATTGGTATCAGAGCAAGTTAAATATTTGGGATAGAGACTTGTATGTCAAAGCTTGAATCAAGTGGTTCTAACACCATGGTGACCAATGCAGAATTGACAAGAGACTTCACAGAGCAACAAGAGAAAAACAGATAACTTGAAGAGGCAGTTGAAGAGATGAAGCAAAGGCTAGAAGAGGTGGTAGAGGCTGCAGGCAAGATGAAGGTACAACTAGCAGTAGTCAGAGACAAGGTTGAGGATCAGGTTGAGGAAGACATAGAACTAGACCTTGATCCTCCACTAAAAGAGGAACCCTTCCTCAAAGCATTGAAGGCCTTAAGTGGCAAAGCATTAGAAGGCATACCCATCTTCACAGGAAGAATGGATGCAGAGTTGGTTATAGAGTGGATAGAAGGAATGGAGAATCACTTTGAGTGTGATGGAGTTTTTGAGGCACAGAAGGTGAAGATAGCTAAATCAAGGTTAAGGGGACAAGCACTGAATTGGTGGAAGTTCCTACAAGAAGAAAGAGAAAATGAAGGCAAGAAACACATTTCAAGTTGGAAAGCTATGGTGGCTAAAGTGAAGGATTATTATCTACCTAAGGACTATGAGGTCCAATTACACAAAAAGATGCAAAACCTTAGGCAAAGAGACCTAGATGTAGTTGCCTACACAGAGGAGTTCCAAAAACTAAACCTTAGGTTCGGGGTGCAAGAAGTGGAAAGCATCAAGGTGGCGAGGTATCTAAATGGCCTCAAATGGAACATCCAAGAAGAGTTGAGTCTCTTTACACTAATCAACCTCCATAGTTGTTATCAAATGGCTTTTAAGGTGGAGGAGAAACTGAAAAAGAAACAAGATACTAATTCCAAGGGTAGAGGAAAAGGCAGAGATCAAAGAGGGAAAAGAGGTGGCTACCAAGGTAGAGGAAATGAACAAAGAAACCAAGGTGAATCCAAACTCACTGAGCATGGAAGTGAAGCACCTTCTAGAGGAGGTTATGGAAGAGGTAGAGGTTCGCAAGGAGGATCAAATAGAGGAAGACGAGCAGGCAGGAGCAGTTCATATTTTGCTACTATGAAATGTTACCATTGTGGTCAAGTAGGCCATCCAGCTTATAGGTGCCCGGAGAAAGCAACTTCATCCAATACTGAGAAGAGGGTGGCATATGCACAAGAGGACACCATGAGCACTAAATCACCAGAGATCAGTCATATTGAATCTGAAATGGGAGAGAATCTGATGTTTAGGAGAGTTTTGATCAGACAACCAGTCAAGGAAGAACTGAAACAAAGAAGAGCTCTATTTAGAGTGAGATGCAAGATACTTGGAAAAGTATGCAAGGTCATTGTAGATTCAGGTTCAATAGATAATATTATCTCAGAAGAGGCAGTAAAGAAGCTCAAATTGGAGAAGGTACCTGGTGCAAGAGCACCTAGAAGAACACCTAGGAAACACTAGGAATAGGAAAGGTTTGTGAATTTTTGTTTTAATGTGATAAGGTCATGTTGACCATTGAACTTGTGGGAGAGATTTAAAAATATCTTGGTCAGGAGCTATTAGGAGTGGAAGAGTTGTGAGTTTAGACATTCATGGTTGGTAAGTTCTAGTAATTGGAAATAAAGACCAAAATGTTGCTTTGTGCAATTTTGGCCAAATGTGGTGGTTAAGCCCGACCAAGGGAAGGTTAACCACCTTGGGAAACCTATTTAAGGATTTCCTCGACCTGTGTGAAAGGTTGGAAGGCATTTGAAGTTTTGTAATCTTGAAATTTTTATGAAGGAGAAATAAGAACAGTAGGAGCAATTGTTTAATTTTCTATGTTTGAGCTTTTGGTAGTGTGTTAATGGCATAACCAGGCATTGGCATACATGTGGAATGTAGTTTAGCTGATCTCAAAGTTTTGGTTGGTTAATAGCTAGTTGTTTCATCGTACAAGTTGTTAATTTTTTGTTCTCTAAGTTATTGTTTTTTATTATTTTGCCTGGCAAGCTGCAATAAATGGAGTCCTAGACCACCTTTCCCCTGTACCTGGTGTATGGGATCTTGGAAGCACTGGCTAGGCTCCATTCCTATACTTTTAGTAGGGTTAGGAGTCACTAGGAGTCAAGTGAGCATGAAAGAAGACCTTTCCTAGGCAAGCTAAACAGTGCCTAGCTAGGAAAGTCAGGAGGTGTAAATCACCTAACTTGCAGGGGAGACCTCTCCATGACAATTCCTGTGGTAGAAAGGTGGAAGAAGGCCCTACAGAGGTCTGGTATCTGGTAAGAGGCTACATCAATCAATTTTATGGAAGAACTCTTTGACAGTTCAACTAGGTGGCTAGGAAATGACAAAAAAACCCTACATTTGCTAAATTGGTGAAGAAACCTGTGTACGGCAAGACAAGGCCTAAGACTTTGGAAATATTGAAGAGGTTGGCATCAGGACCAAGAAACCACAGGGAATCTTTGGGGTTCTTTGGGAAATTTTTTAGTAACATCCACTTTTCTCGGGTTAGGAGGGCTAATAGTGGCTCTAGGCTTGTAGCCTTTTTAACCCTAAGTGAGGGTTTGGAGGGGGCGATGGAGAAATGGAGCCTAATGGTTGTTCAACAACCCTATTAGGATGCTAGGAAGCATGATATCACATCTCTACACCCCTTCAAGAATCTAGTTGAGTGTTGTGTGTGTTTGGCCTTTAGGGATGATTAAGGGTCAAGGGTGAAATAGTGGCAAAGCACCAAGTTTTGGTTGGGTTGTATGACATGGATGGAAGTGGGGATGGCCAGTAGAACCAGGGTACCTACATTTGAGTTAGGACCTATAGGTTGAGTTGGTGGGGAGTTCCACCAAAGGGAATTACCAAGGTGAGACCCGAAGCATGGAACAGTGATTGTTCCATCCAATCCCTCTTACACCAGTACCCCACACCAACCCCTACAAAGTGACATGGTTAAACAAAGGGCAGAGTGTTCTTGTTAATGAACAAGTAATGGTGGAGTTTTCTATTGGAGGGTACAAGGATAAGCTAATTTGTGATGTATTACCCATGGATGCATGCCATCTATTGTTGGGCAGACCATGGCAGTATGACAGAAGTCCCATCCATGATGGAAAGGAGAATACAATTTCATTTAAGAAGGATGGGAAGACCTTTAAGTTGCAGTCAATGTCAGAAGAGGATGAAGGACATTCAAAGACACCAAGTGTCTTGTTAAGTAGTGGGAAGGAGTTCCTTAACACCCTACATAAAGGAGGTGAAGGATATGTAGTCTTGTTGCAATCCAAAGAGGAAGATAAGATTGAAAAACCAGTCATACCCGGAGCAATCCAGAATTTGCTTGAGAAGTATAAGGATATAGTAAGTGATGGTGCACCTGCAACTTTACCTCCAAAGAGAGCCATTATTCATCAAATTGACTTCATTCCAGGGGCTTCATTGCCTAACAAAGCAGCTTACAAGCTTACACTGGATCAGAATTTGGAAGTGGCTAGACAAGTGTAAGAGTTGTTGGATCAAGGATTAATTAAAAAGAGCATCAGCCCATGTGCAGTACCAGTAGTCTTGGAAAAAAAGAAAGGAGGCAAGTGGAGGTTATGTACTGATTCTAGAGCAATAAATAGAATCACAATTAGGTATAGTTTCCCTATTCCTAGGATTGAAGACTTGATGGATTGTCTTGGAGGAGCTCAGAACTACACCAAGTTGGATCTCAAGAGTGGATACCATCAGATCAGAATCAAGGATGGAGATGAGTGGAAGACAACATTCAAGACAACAGATGGGTTGTATGAGTGGATAGTGATGCCATTTGGCCTCTCTAATGCCCCTAGCACATTCACGAGGCTCATGAATGAGGTACTCAAAGACCTTACAGGGATATTTGTGGTGGTATATCTTGATGATATACTCATCTTTAGCAAGACAGCAGAAGAACGCCTCAAACATGTGGAGATGGTTCTTAGAAGGCTGCAAGAGGAGAAGTTGGCCATCAACCTAGAGAAGTGTGAGTTTTTCAAATAAGAACTTATATATTTGGGTTTTGTAGTGTCTCAAGGATCATTGAAGATGGATCCAATCAAAGTGGAAGCTATCTTAAATTGGCCTACACCAACTACAGGGACAGAGGTAAGAAGTTTCCATGGATTGGCTCAATTTTATAGGAAATTCATAAGAAACTTTAGTGGCATATGTGTACTAGTTCTAGAGACAATAAAGGGTGGTTTGAAAACTAAGTTTGTGTGGACTCAAGAAGCTGAGAAAGGGTTTGAGAAACTAAAACAAGAGGTGGCAACTCAACCTATTCTCTTGTTACCAAGCTTTGACAAATTGTTCACTGTGGAGTGTGATGCTAGTGGAGTTGCAGTAGGAGGAGTGCTAAGTCAAGAAGGCAGGCCTATAGCTTTCTTTAGTAAAAAGCTCAATGAAGCTAAGAAGAAGTATTCTACCTATGACCTAGAACTTTATGCTTTGGTTCAGTCACTTAGGAAGTGGAGGCATTACCTTCTACCCAAAGAGTTTGTGGTATTTACAAACAATCAGGAACTTAGCTACATCAACACCCGAGAGAAGTTGAGCAATAGACACTTGAAGTGGATGGAGTACATCCAAGCTTTTACTTTCACCATCAAGCATAAGAAGGGACAATTGAACAAGGTAGCAGATGCATTGAGTAGAAGATTGTTGATAGTGCAAGAGATACAGGTCAAGAGCATTGGCATAGAGAGTTTCAAAGATCTCTATGGGGAGGATGAAGATTTCTCAGAGGCCTACAAGGTATGTTCTAACTTTGAGAATCATTTTCATAGCCACTACTCAGAGTATACTTTGCAAAGTGGATTGTTGTTTAAAGGGAATCAGTTATGTGTTCCAAAAGGGTCAATGAGAGAAAACCTCATTCAAGAAAATCATAATGGTAGTCTTAGTGGATATTTTGGCATCAACAAGACATTAGAACTAGTGCAAAAGTTTTACTATTGGCCTAAGTTGGCAAGAGATGTCAAGAGGTATGTGGAGCAATGTGTTGTGTGTATGAAAGCCAAGGGAGGAGCTAGTAATGATAGCCTATATCAACCCTTACCCATTCCTAACAGACCATGGGAGTGTGTGAGCATGGATTTTGTGGTAGGACTCCCTAAGACCAAGACTAGATTTGATAGTGTTTATTAGTGGTGAATAGATTTAGCAAAATGATTCACTTTATTCCTTGCAAGACCACTCATGATGCTAGCTACATTGCTCACCTTTTCTTCAAGGAAATTTTCAAGATTCATGGATTGCCATTGAGTATTGTTTCAGACAAGGATGTGAAGTTCATGAGTCACTTTTGGAAGACTCTATGGAGCAGGTTGGGTAACAACCTGTCTTTTAGATCAGCTTACCATCCTCAGACCGATGGAAAAATAGAGGTGGTTAACAGGGTGCTAGGTAACCTTCTAAGGTGCCTAACTAAAGAATATGGACAGACATGGGATATGGTTATCTCATAGGCTAAGTATGCTTATAATGACAGTGTGAACCGGACCACAAGGAAGAGTCCTTTTGAGGTTGTGTATGGAATGCACCCAAGAGGGATATGTGAGCTCAGGGATCTAGGAGCTATGGAGAATAGGAGTGGACATGCAGAGGACTTCACTCAGACCATGAAGGAGATTCAGGAGCAGGTGAAGAGGACAGTCACCAAGGCTACTCAAAAGTTGAAAGAGAAGGTGCATTTATCTAGAAAAGAGTTACAATTTGCAGTAGGAGACTTTGTCATGGTTCACCTTAACAAATCAAGGTTGTAGAAGGGAATGTCAACCAAGTTGCAGATGAAGAGAGTGGGACCATGCAAGGTATTAGCCAAGTATGGAAAGAATGCATACAAGGTGGAGTTACCTTCGGATTTGGGAATTTCACCAGTTTTCAATGTTGCTGATTTGATCAGATTCAAGGGATCAGTCACTGACTTAGCTTAGAACAGTAGGGAGATCTTCAAGGATGTCAGCAACATACCCCTACCTACTCAAGACAAGCAACAAATCGAAAGAATCTTGGAGTCAAGAGTGCAAAAGTCTACAAGGCATAAGGTGTACATTGAGCATCTTATCAAGTGGAAGAACAAGCATGAATCTCAGGCTACATGGTACAAGAAGATCAGTTCAAGAAGCATGGCATTGATATGTCACTGATCTCTCCTTCCATTCCTTAGTGTTTGGCAGAGAGGGGGAGAATGGTGTAGGAGCACCTAGGAAGCACTAGGCAATTTGAGGACCTAGGATGAAGTTTTGAGTTTTTGATACTTTAAAGGTCATGTTGACCATTGGAATTGAGTTAGAGACTTAATAAAATGCCTTGGTCAAGAGCTATCAATAGTGGAAAATTTTATGAGTTTAGACACTCACTTTTGTTAGTTTCTAAGAAATTGGCAAAAGTGGCAAAATGGGAAATTTTGCACCTTTGCCACTTTGTAACCAACATGTCTGACCAAGGGAAAAGCTAACTACTTTCCTAACCTATATAAGGAAGGTCTTGACCTGTGTGAAAGGTTGGAAGACATTGGAAGCTTTTGCACCATTCAAAAATTAATGAGTACAAGCGAGGACAGTGAGAAGATTGACTAATTTTCTATGTTTTTCTCTTGTTAGTGTGTTAATAGTATAAACGAGGCACTAAAAAATGTGTGGAATGTAATGTAGTTGTCTTCCAAGCACTGGTTGGTTCAGTAGTTATTTTGTTTTCATAGTTTCAAGCTTTTGATTGTAGTTAGTTAGTTTCTTTCCATTACTGTTCTGACTGGCAGACCATCAAAAATGGAGTTTTAGTCCACTTTTCTCCTGTACCTAGTGTATGGGCTCATGGAAACTGTGGCTAGGCTCCATGGTTGTAAATATAGTAGAGTTAGGAGTCTTTAGGGGTCAGGGAATCATGGATGAAGTCTGTTCCTAGGCGAGCTTGGTAGTGCCCGGCTAGGAAGGACAAAGAGTGCAGAGCACTAAGGTTGCAGGGGTGCCCATCTCCTAGAAAACCACGATGTGGAGAGGATGTCGGTTTCCTTGCAAGGGCTTGGCAAGAAGGAGGAGACTTCAATAGTCCGGGAGGAGGCAGAACAAACTGACTAATCACAGTGAGGTCAGAAAATGGCTTAAACAAGCCTAAAATTGCTAAACCAAGGGTTAGGATAGTGTATAGACAGTGGAGGCTCCAAACCCCAAAAATCTTCGAGGTGTTGGCAAGGGTATCATGAATCCCAAGAAAATATTGGGGGTCTTTTGGAGGATTTGAGTGAACTATCCATTTTTCTCAGGTTAGGAGGCCTAATTGGAGCTTTAGGGCTTGTAGCCTTTTTAACCCTAGGTGAGGGTTTGGTGGAAGTGATGGAGAGTTGGAGTTTGGTGATTGTCCAAGAACCCTAAGAAGATGTTGTGAAGCCAGTAGAAACATCTCTACACCCCTACAAAGAATAAGTTGAGAGTTGGGAGTAATTAACCTTTAGGGAAGATTAAGGGTTAAGTAAGAGATAGTGGCATAGCACCAAGATAGTCTTGGGAGTTTGAGTGTGAGATGATAGTGGGGTTGGCCAGGACAACCAAGGGTACCTAAGCAAGCCTTAGGACCTATAGGTTAAGGTGGTGTAGTGTGACACCTCAAGGATTTTCCAAGGGAGACACAGAGCATGGAGCAGTGAGTGTTCCATCCAACCCTACCCTATCAGTTAGGAGGAGTGATAATGCAGGATAGGCAAGTGATTGCTTATGATCTAGAAAGTTGAAACCTTATAAGAAAAATTATGCATCACATGATTTAGAGTTAGTAGTTGTGGTTCATGCATTGCAAATGTGGAGGCATTACCTGTTAGGAAAACCTTTTGAGATGAAAAATGACCATAATGGCTTAAAGTACCTTTTTACTCAACCTAATCTGAATGCTAGACAAAGAAGGTGGTTAGAGCTAATAGTTGACTATGATTTTAATATTAGTTATAGAAAAGAGAAGGAAAATCAGGTTTCCAATGCATTAAGTTGAAGATGACATATTGCTTCCATAGTAACCATTCAAACCAATTTCAAGGGGCAAGTACTCCAAAAGTGCAAGGAGGATGAGTATTACTTGCAAGTTAAATAAGCACTTGTTGATAATCCACAAGATTCTAGGTATGAAGGTTTTCATTTTGAATCAAATGGATTACTTAGATATAAGGGTAGAATGTATGTTCCTGATGTAAAGGAATTGAGAAATCTAGCATGGAAGGAAATACATGAAGCACCATACTTTGGACATCCTGGAGTGACAAAAATGATGGTTGATGTAAAACCATTATACTTTTAGAAGGGAATGAAGGGAGATGTTGCTAGTTTCATGGCTAGGTGTCTTAAGTGTCAAATGGTGAAATCAAAGCATCATCATCCTATAGGCTTGTTATACCCACACAATATACCAAAGAGGAAGTGGCAAGTCATAAGTATGGACTTTGTGCAAGGATTGTCTTTATCAAGAAACAAGCACAATGCCATCCTTGTGGTTGTAGATAAGCTTACCAAAGTAGCACATTTTATACCTGGGAACCCAACTGATAGAGCACCTGTCATAGCAAGAAAATTTATGCAAAAAGTGTTTAGGTTGTATGGGATTCTCAAGAAGATTATCTCAAATAGGGATGCATGAATCACTTCTAGATTTTGGTAAACCTTGTTTACTACACTAGGGACTCAGTTGAACATTAGCTCAACATATCATCTGAAAACAGATGGGAAAACTAAAAGGGTAAATCAAGTATTAGAAGACCTACTTAGGATGTATTATATAGATCAATAGTACAAGTGGGAAGACTACTTACCCTTAGTGGAATTTTCTTACAATAATTCTTATCATTCTACGATAAATATGGCTCCTTTTGAAGCTTTGTATGGTCGAAAGTGTCAAACTCCTATAAGTTGGGATAAACTTGAGGATCGAGTAAGTCTTGGGCCGGAGATGTTAGCTAAAATGGATGATCAAGTTAAGATTATTAAGCAAAGTTTAACTGAAGCTAATGATAGGAAGAAAAGCTACGATGATGCTAAGAGAGTGCCCCATAATTTTGCCTTAGGTGACAAAGTATTATTGAGAGTAAAACCTCAAAAGATCTCCATTAAACTTGGAAAGTCTTATAAGTTAGCCTCTTGTTACGTTGTAACTTTTGAGATTCTAGAGGAAGTAAATCCAGTAGCTTGTCAGATCACATTACCACCAGCTCTTGCCAAAATGCATAATGTCGTCCATGTGTCCTACCTTAAAAAGTATATACCAGGGGATAATCATGTAATTTATTGGATTGCTTTGCAGGTACGAGACCCTGGAGTAGTTACTCTCGAGTCTGTCAAGGTTTTAGGAACACATAAGCTACGCTTGTGTAACAAAGAGGTCTTGCAGTGCAAAGTCCAGTGGGACCAGTATGCAAAAGACTCAACTACTTGGGAGGACAATGCGGAAATTCAACAGAAGTTTCCTCATATTCTTAATGCTTTTGAGAACGTGTGAACAATGTGTTGTTAGGTGTTAGGTCTTATAATAATTCCTAAATTCATTAGGGATGATGATTCATAAGGGGGGCAGTATGTTACACCCCAATTGTGAAGTTACTATTTACTATTAATACATAGGGTAATTATGAATGTAATGTGAATTTTGGAGATGAATAAATTATGCTTGTACCTTGTGTATCAATATGAATGTTATCTCATGTGACGTTATTTCATTTGATGTTATCTCAGTTGATGTTATTTCATGGAGAAGTACTACATAAATATGAATGGATGGTTACTGAATTATTATTTTAACTTTGGAGATGTTTATGTATACTGTAAATGTTATGAACAATTGACTATCATGTGCATGTGTTAGTGGATGTAGGTATGTGTTTCATTCCTCCAAGTGGAGGGGAAGTATCACTCAAGAGAAGATCTTGGTCGGGTAATTGGTAAAAATAAACTATTTGATCATATTCACACACCACATTAGAATGATTGAGTTGAGTCAGTTTGTGGGTAATAGGTAAGTCATCCTTAGCTTATATGTCTACATTTGAGAGAATTGTTACTTCTACATGCATTATTAGGTGATGTTTATCTATTGAGCTATTGAGATCTTTCTTGCACTATTACGATTATATTGAAAAGTGAGATGTACGTGGAAGTATGTTTATATATATGCACATACATGTTAATGGGGTTTAACGACATGTGCATGCACATGTATAGATGTACCACACATAAACACTTATCAATATGAGGGTGATTGTGAATGGTTGTATGTGAATCTAATGTGAACATATATATATATATGTGTGTGTGTGTGTGTGTGTGTGTGTGTGTGTGTGTGTGTGTATTATATACACGTATCGATATGTATATATATATATCGATACATGCGTACATTGGAGAATGGACACACTCATATGGATGCATCGATATAGATATACTTACACATAAGTGTACATAGAGACATATACATTTACACACACACACACACACACACACACACACACACATATATGCATACATTCAATATAATGTGTTTATTATATTCTATTTTCCTATACTTTATATATATATATATATATATATATATATATATCAAATATGTTTTTGCATTCACCTATATATAATATATATATATATATATATATATATATATATATATATATATATATATATATATATATATTATATGTAAATATATATTCAACGATTATATATATATATATATACATATGTATATACATATGTATATATATATATATATAATCATTGAATATATATTTACATATAATACATGTTAATAGAAATCAACTATCATTTGTTTTAGATAGAATCCGATTTATAAAGGATGTTAATAGTCGATTATGACTATGATATTAAAGGATGATAATAGTCAATATGACTATATTCTTTGAAGCCATATGAAGTTGTTTATGACTGTTGGTGAAACTAATTATCACTTAGTTTGTCACACAATAGAAAGACATTGTAATATGTTTGATATTGTTGGATTGTGCCGATATAAATGCATAGACTTGGTTGACGCCCTTGGCAAGATCAACCTTGACTTTGACAAATTAAAATAAATGCTTTAGTCAACTCATCCAATATGCAAATCGATGTGTGTTTGTTGTTAATAAATAAAATTTGATTGTTTCTTATAGCTGTAAAACCATGCCAAACAAGAAGGAAAGAGGTAAGGAATTGGTGCCGCCTTTAAATCAAAGTTGTTGTAGATGTCTTTTCTTTGTGGAAATTTGAATTTATCATATGCAGATTGAATAAGTCTTGAATTAGTTGTTAATGTTGCAAGCCAATCTATAGGATTTTATGTTGAGTATGAGCTTAGGGAGTCGCCACCTTTTTGGTGAGTTTAATGTGTTGCTTTTCATGGAGCTCGTTGTCCATTTACATGCCTAAACTATAGGCCATGAGGTTTCTAGGTTGCTCTATAAATAGTTGAGCCATTTCATTAGTGAGGATGCATTCTTTCCCAAGAGATTACACATCTTTTGCGATTCATTATTTTTTGTGTTATTCCCAGCCAAACTTGCCTTATATTGTGAGTGAGAAATAGCGAGTGTTCTATTGTGTTGAGAGAAAACATTGTTGTTTGATAGCTTGTGAGGTAGAGTTATTGAAACATTCTTGAGAAGTTGATTATCAAGCTAACTACTGTTGGAGAGGGTTGCATTGTTGTCAGTAATTTGGGTAATCAATAATAGGCATGAGGATCTCTTCTTCTTTGTTATTTACTTTGAAATTATATGTTTTCCATGATTGCTTGAAATTTATTTTCTAGTGTGTGCAATAGTGGTATTAGAGAATGTCTTTGAAAAGGAAATTAAAGATTTTATGTTGTTTTTATGTTGTTCTTGTAAGTACTCCATAATGGGAGTTTGGTGTATATCATAGATATTATATACTAGGCATGATTGAATACAAGAGGCACTTGAGGTACACTTAACTAAAGTTATTGATTTAACTAGGAAAGCATGTGTTACTCCTAGCATAGTTAATCCAGTATGGGAGGGAGCTTGTGTACTTACTTATTACATAGGTTATTCCAAGTAGATTAAAAAGGTGATAGGTTAATCTAGGGTGACAAAATATCCATTGAAGGACAATACCTATACGTAGTTTAAGATAGCCTTAAGTCAAATCAACCCTGAGTAGTGTACGTGATAGATGACTCTCAGTAGGAATATTGAATGTAAAACTTTGGGCAAAGTAGTGTAATTTTTGAGATTCCACTATAGATTGTGTGACTATTGAGACTACACTATCAGTTTACTGTGATGGAGTATTGCATGCTAGTTCGAGATTGTGGGATTACAATTTCTAGTTATGTAGGACACAATACTATGCTCAGTTGGTTTTTGTTATCAGTTACTCTACCAATCTCTTCATCGAAGGGAAGAGCCATCTATCAAATGATAGATGTTTAAGGGACCACATTAAGAGTCTATGGTTGGCAGAAAAGCGCCTAAGTGACACTTCTCCTCCACAATAAGTGACAGAAGAACCAAGATTTGAAAGGAAGGATCCTGGACCATCTTACAACTATTTGTTCTAAATCTCTTTGAGCTATGTATGTAAATATATGCATTCTTGTATTGATGTAAATTATGATTTTATGATGAAATGGAAATCCATCTTATATTATGTAATGCATCTTATTCGTAAATATTCAATAAAGAGAAGAAAAAAATTTATTGCAATGGCTTGTTACTTAGTTAATTTATTCGTGAGGTGTGAATTTAGAAATTTTTACTTCATTAAGGGTTGGTATGTTACATCATTTGAAAGGATCAGTTATGGTTATTAGTTTTTTGTCTTTGGGGTTTTCTAGATGATCTTCTCTTCAGAAGTTGAGTGGGATTTAATTATAGGGGGTGGTTCATGGTTCATGGGAAATTTTGGGCTCTTCATGAGGGCTTGGACCTCTAGTTTTGACCCACACCAAGAGTAGATAAGGAAGGAACCTATTTGGTTAAGGCTTCATAAACTCTTGCAAGAGCTTAGATTGGAAAAGGTCTTTAAATTGATAGGTAATTCAATTGGGGTTTTTATTTGAAGTGAGGAGATTGTTGACATGGGGAGGCTTCAGGATAGGGTTAGAATTTGTGCTTGGATCGATCTCAACCACTCGATCAAGCTTTCTCTTATGATTTCCTTGATTTTGGGTATCTAGAAATAGATGGTTGAGTATGAAGGTTTACCTATGAATTGTTTCAGATGTGGGAAGCTAGGGCATGTGGCTAGGTTTTGCAATTGGAAGGGCCCTTCAAGGGAGTCAAGGCATTCAAGGGATCCATCATTGGCTATGTAGAATGGTTATAGGAAGTCCCATGAGGAATTCATTGGTGACAATGGCAAAGTTGAGGGGCTACATCAAATTGATGTGGTGAGTCCCCAATCAAGTATGGAAGGCCCCAATGGTGGTATGATCGATTTAAGCAAAGAAGCAGATCTTCCTATGTCCAATCCTATGCTTTTAGTGGGGCTAGTGGCTATACCTTGCCCTTTCCTCTCCCCTTGTGCTAGCAAAGGTGCAACGCCCCCTCCTCAAGTGGTTAGAGAATGTATGAAAAAATTATCAATGTGTCTTAGAAAGCCAAAACCAATATGGAGGTGAGTGTTGGTCAATAGAATCTTTCCTCTCTTGAGGTCAATGCTACTTAGACAAGTGAAGAGTGATGAGCCTGATTAATAGCTAGTTTTCTCTTGTTTAGTTCATATATTTTAATGTCACGTATAGATTTTATTGATTATTTAAATGCAAATTATTAATCATGATATTGATTAATTATATTATGTTAAATGATTATCTAAATTGAAGTTAAATTGAAATTTAAATTGAAATGAAATTGAAATTGAAATTGAAATGCAATTGCAATGATTTGAAACACATTTTTATTTAAGTTTGGGGTTTGTCATTGTTGATGAAAATTCGAGTGCAAGTGAACGCAAAACAGGTGAACGTGATTGAAGGCGAGAACATCGATCAAGTAGAGTCGTTTTAGCCATTAGATGTTTATGAGGATGATGGAATCTCACACACTCACTTAGTTATTATTTTAATGCATTTTTGTGATTATTGTGTTTGCAAATTTTAAATTAAGTTTAATTGATTTCTCAAAATTTGTGAAAAGAATATGTCGTTTTAAATGGCGATTTGGTTAATTTTTGAGGAAATTGATTTAATTTAAATGAATTGAATTCCTTGTGTAGATATTTTATTATTATTTAAAAATAATAATGGTGTTATTTCAAATTAACAGAATAGACTTTTAATTGTGGAATTTATTAAAATATAAAAAAAATTGTGTTGTAAATTTATTTTTATTATTTCTTATTTGAAAATATGAAAGAGAAAAGATTTATTGAAGAAATTAAACAAATATCTAAAACTGAGTTATTGAAAATAAATTGGAAAACAAACATACGTGCTTGAAATTGATTTCAAACAAGCAGTTGAATAGATTGAAGAAAATATCTTCAATCAATTGAAGGCAATCAAATTCTGAAAACTTGGAGTTTTGAAAATTGAACTAGAGATCACACTAAAATTGTGGATCTTGCTTTGGGAATAACTTCACCAATTGCATGAGAAAAGAGGAGTCGGAGAGGGAAATTCGAATTGCATGGGGAGAACAAAAATTTGTTTTTGTTCTTGAATAGGAAAAAAAATGATAGAGCATTATTGATTTGGAGAAGGACCTTATTTGTTTTTGGAAGGCAAAGGGAGTGAGTTTTCTTTTTGAATTTAGTTGACTGCTTACTCATCCCATGCGCTAGAGGAGTTTGAATTGTTCAATTGTTTGTTTTGGAATATTGGAGAGGACTGCTCCATTCACCACGCAATAGTAAAAAGCAAGAGAAGTCTCCCCACTCCCCACGCGCGGCCAAGGAATAGGGTTCCTCATCCCCCATCCTCTTCACATGCAGCCACCTAGCACAGGCAAGGAATACTAGTAAGTAAAGGGTGCACAAATAGCTCATTCCCTTATTCATACACAAACAGCAAGGGAATAATGCGAAGGGAGAAGGATAGGTGAAGGGGCGGCCTCTACAAAGAGGAAGTGCATAGGAAACAGAGGGAGGAAGGAGGCATGTGGCAGGGTGGGAAGGAGAGGAGAGTGTGTGAGAAGAATGGAACATAGAACAACCACCTGCCTTCTTAGTACGCAGGCAGTAGGAGATAGGAAAAGAAAGAAATTTCTAGGGAGTGTTAACTCCATTTCACCCAAGCAATAGAAGACAAAGAGGTGCTAGGGAGAGGAAGAGAATAGGGGAACAAAGGAATAGCTACAAAAAAATAGACAGAGGAAGCAATGAATAAGCGTGTCCAGATTACCAGGTAGGATCTATTGGAAATAGTTAAACAAAATCATGAATACTGTGAATTCAAATAGAATAGATAATTTTCTTATTCTTATTTCTTTAAATCTATTAAAAGTATATCTGTTCACATCGAATTTTGATTAACTTTTGGAACATCAAATTATGTTTTTCCAGAAACCATTGAAATTAGAAACCGAAAATTGTAGGAAAAATTGGATTAAAAAACAATGAAAAACAACTGATTTATAAATTTAGGAGAAAAGTTCAGACTTGGAAAAAGATTTAAAATAGAAAAACGTTATTTAAATTTGATTTGAAAAGAATTCAAAATAGAAAATATTTTGATTAAATACCTCTTAAATTTTTAACATGATTTCAAAATAGAAGTTAAAATCAGTGAATTTTTCAAATAAAACTCAAAACATTCAAAACAGAAACTAAAATAAATCGATTAAGTTAAAAATAGGATTTTCTTGAAAACAAACGAATTATAACAGGATTAAATAGAGGAGTAAATAGAACGAAAGAACGTGTGCTCTTTTATGCCTTTTTTTATATGTATTTAATTTACATACTTGAGATACACCTTCTTTTTGGTTATTTTAATTTATTCGATTTAAATATTAATTTAATGTTATTTATGATTTAAAAAAGATGAAAAGAACAACATTTAAACTGTTTTCGCTTGAAACAAGTTTTTCGTTAAATTGTTTGTGAAAGATTGTATTTATTTGATTAGAAACATGCATGCTTGATAAATGAATGTTCATGTCATGTGTTTGGAAAGTTACCTTCCAGGACGAGTGCCGAATATGAGTTATTAGAGAGTGTAGTTTTGCTTTTCCAAAACTGCTTTTATTTGTCGTGCATGTCATTTTACTTGGCCAAGTAACATAAGGACCATTGAAATAGATGGAATGAATGAACTCTCTACCATATCCTAGTATCAAACTTGCTTGTTTCTTAAATGAATTAGAAAAATGAAAATGCTTGTGGTTTTACTAGTTATACTAGGCACACACTAGATTCCATCTTGCTTGTCGACTATTTTTTGCTAAATGATTCGTGCAAGGTCAGGTATTCTTTGAATGACTAAGGAATTTCGGGGAAGCGTAAGCTTCGAGGTTGGGTGGAAAAAGTCCCTAATCCTTGTTCTTGTCTTCATTATTGAAGATATGCTATTGGATTGAAGATCAAAGGATGTCATCTTCATTTATGTTTTATGTATTCTTGAATTATGTATTGAAGAGATTAAAGCGATTGAATGCCTAAGTCTCGAATTGTAACTTATAGTACAACTTATTTTGTATTATTATCAAAGTCGTGTATTATGACACATGTATGTATTTAATTGGAAATGTATATTGAATCTATTTATCAACTTTAAGTCATGGTTTTGGAATCGACTGGTTTTTATGATGTCTAAATGAATGAAGTGTTGACTTTATTTTGAATATAAATGAAATTATTTAAATTTTTGTCGATGTTTTGATTTAAAGAGTTTCTCTCTTTACATTTACACACTTTAAGTTGCTTATTTCATATACATTATTGAACTTATATACCTTTTATATCTTTATGTCATCCAAACAAGACTTTGATGAATGGAAATATGATAATAATATGATGATATTTGTATGGATGAATATATGAATGTGCATGAAATTCAGTATGAATATGTGTTTAATTCATGATTGTTAATGGTATGTATGCTTTAGATGAAATTGACTCCTTGCAGCCAGAAGAATAGCAACTTGCAACAACTGGAGACCTTAACCCATAACCAAAGGATTCCAAGATGATTTTAGGGGATATTCCAAGGATGTTGGAAATGTGATAGTTGTAGAAATGATGAAAGCGATCATTGGAGTGGTCAGTTGTGAGTCATGAGAGAATTCAATAAGGCGATGGAGGAAAGAAGAAGTTTGTAGTAATCAGGAAAAGTTGGTGTGACTGTTTGCATAAAGCACATCTTTGTCATGTTGTTAAAGAAAAGTTGCAAACCTATTTGTCTTCTTCTATATTTTTTAGTTATGGTTTCAATTGCAAAGACTTTGTCTCTCTCTATTTTGAAGGGGAGTGGACATCTTCATTTAATTTCTTTTTTCAGTCCTTATGCAAATAAACCTCCTCTCAAACCTATATAGTCAGATTGGTAGTTGAGGAGTAGATCTAGTTGGATGTGATATGTTTTGTTAGATATAGTTTTTTTACACAAACAATATATTTGTTAGTTTCCTATTATGCATTACTGAATGAGAAATCTGTGAAGATTCTTGTCAAATTGTAGAGTTTAGTTATATGTAATAAAGATGGTCCAGTTTATTGTTATGATTAGTTGAATCAAGTAGCACATATTTGGTTTCTCCTATGGGTGCAACATCTTGAGCAAAGGCCACTCAAGGTACTATTCACCCATCTTAATTTCTACTGTTAAATTAGATATTCACATTATTACATTCATTTCAATAGATTCTTCATTACATGCACATGAATGATATTCAAGCTCATGATTTAAGTTTTGTGATGCATAATTGAGTTGTCCTCTAGAGTGAGTCAAGTAGTTAGAAGTAAGAATTAGAATTACTAGTTAAATTATAGATTTTAGGTTTAGCAATTAATAGTTGTAGTGTTAAGCCGAAGGTACTCGCAACATTAGTAGCAAATTAAGTTATTTCCCCTACTTTGTAGTTTATGCTTTATTTCCATTTCCAACCTTTATTGTTTTCTTGCACATGTGTTAACCACCTATACTTGATGATATAGACTGTGTAGATTTCATGAATGCACATACAGTACCAACATCATCACAAGCTTATGAAGCCCTTGGTTGATAATTTAATGGAGTCTTTGTGAGGTTTTAGTGGATTGTTCAGCTAGGAACCTCTCTTATGAATTGTGTGTCTAACACCCAATTGACCAAGCATTAGTGAGGCCTTACAAAGAGGTGGAATGTTTGAGTGATGGTAAGGAAAATAGATGGAGCATTGCTACCAAGAGAACTAAAAAATTTGGTGGTAATCCTATGCTCTCCATTGACACAAGGAATTCCAACAACAAGGGAAAGAATTTGGGACTTAATAAGGCTAAATCCAAGGCCTTGGTTGGCCTTAAGAATGGCTATCAGGTCTTGATGAGGAAGTTCATCACCCCAAGAGGTGAGCACCTCCCTGAAGCTAGTAACCAATGAAGTACATCAATTGGAACATTAGGGGGCTTAATAGCCTTGAAAATGTCATCTTTTGAAATGATTAATTGAATTAGAAGCTCCTGACATAGTTCTTATTCAAGAAACCAAAGTGAGTGAAGAAAAATTTAGGGAGTTGATGCAAATAATTTGGAGGAATGGGGAAGGGATTGCTCAAGGTGTTATGGGTTCAGATGGAGGGTTGGTTATTCTATGGAACAAAAGTAACATTTGTGGCATGATGGTGGAGGCCAATCCATTCTACCTCTCTATTAAATACAAGGATGTTAGGAACGGTTTCCATATGCTTGTGTCAAATGTTTATGGCCCCAATTATGAGACGGATCACTTGGTGGCTTGGAACTATTTTTGATCCTTCAGACATGTTAACCTAGTTTTTAAACTTGGCAATTTAAAAAAAATAAAAAAATCCTTAGACCAAGAGCCTCCTAGTCAAAATATCTTCAATCATTTGAAGAAATTCTAAGCATATTGTTGGTCTAAAGTAGAATCATTCAACATCCTTGTTCCAATTCTCAAGTGTAGTCGTGAAAGGTGGCAAAATTTATGAAAAAAATTAAATATGAAAATTGGTGAAATTTGGTGCAATTTCCTTCAAAGGGGATATTTTTGGGAGTATTTCAGCCAATGTGGCCAATTTCAATTCTTGAATATTCACAAACAGATATTTTAATGCTTCAATTTTTTTTGTGTGGGATCAAGAAAACAATTAAATATCAATTTTTAGAAGAGTTGGTCAGACTTCATTTAATGGGTTTCTTTTTTATGGCATTTTGAACAAGTTGGAAAAAATTTATACAAAAATTTATAGCCAATTAAAAGTTATGAAGATTTCTCTGTTTGGCGGGATTGTGGATTTTAAATGATTTCAGTTGCAACATTGATCTAAATTATTTTATGTTAAAATGGTTGCAACATGATCAAGGTTTTATGGAAAGAGAAGGCATTTCATGTCATATTGCATTTTTTAAATTGTGGTTGAATTAATTACTTGTTTTAATTAAATAAGTAATTAAAATCTTAAATGGGTAAGTTGGTTCAAGTTTACAACGAAGTTGTTCAAAGTCACAACTTAAAATTTAACTTAGAAAAAGAGGTTGTGAATTTGCAAAACTCACTCAAATTTGCAACCCACAACCCAAAATCCTAACTTAGAGAAAAAGGTTGTGAGTTTGCAAAACTCACTAAAATTTACAACTCACAACCCAAAATTCTAACTTAAAAAAAGTAGGTTGTGAGTTTGCAAAATCCACTCAAATTTTCAACTCACAACCCAAATTTCTAACCTCGTAAAAAGAAAGGTTGTGGATTTGAATAACTAATTCTAAGTGGTTATTCCTACTTTTGGGAAAAGCTATTATTAGTTTTGAAAGTTGAGGGAAGATACATGAATGCAACTTACACGTGTAGAGGAAGACTAGATTTTGGAATCAATTCAAGGCAGATATACATATTGCAAAGAACCCATGTGCAACCTATATGTCATAAACTCACATAAAACATGAGAAATTAGATAAAGACTTACAAAATTGTGTAGGGCTTAGAAGCTTTGAAACATGGTATAGACATCCATCAAAACACAATGGAATGGATATTTGGTTTAATGTTGTAGTTGCAATTCCCTCAATAAACATGTATGCTACACATAAGCATATGCAAAGGCACGATAGGTTTTACAAAATGCCTTGGATAAATGTCATCTCAAGTGATTCCATTGTTGCAAGAAATGCATACAACTATGAGAGCATAAACATGGCATAGCTTCATAAATACTACATGAGGTGAATTATTGCAGACACGAATTTAAAATGGTTTTGTTGAAAAGGCTTTAGAAACTTTATATATAATGTAAATAACAGGTGTGAAGCCAAATTACTCCACCATTGCAAGTATCTTCCTTACCCACACCAAAATGGGAGATCTAGAAGGCAGGATGTGCATTTAAATAATATTTATCAGATGCTATAGTTTTGGTTGTCTTGGTCAACATGCACGCAACAGTGAGTTCATAAGATGGCAAGTAAAATGGTGACAGAATGCCTCACAGAAATGCGCTCTCATCAACGGTTCCATTTTATAGTATCAACACAAAGTATTTTAAAGTTTCAAGCAAATGCAATTACCAATCATGAATCCCAAGTTGCACCAAAATCTAGCATTATATGATAGCGTTGATAGTGGGTTGTACACAAAATGTGGAAACATAGCACATGAAATGAACAAAATGGATTAATTGAAAAGGCTTTATAATGTTTCAAGAAAATTTTATTGGTAGTAGAAGAGGTCGCATCTCCTATGCTCATACCCTAATCGCCATCTTCCGACCTACATAGCCAAAGAAAAGGAGAAATTTAGTCAGATGTAGTTGTGAACGCCTTATTGGTTATATGAAGCCCAACAGACTTCTTGTGGTCATTCATTTTACTTCTTGGAGACTCGGTCTTTTATTTTAAACAATGTAATTAAATAAAACTCTTTGGATGAATATATATGTTGTAGCATAAGCATGACTGTAAGAACAAAATTAATAAACAAGATTTTCCCCTGCTTCTTGGTGGATGTAGCCTTTGAGGTGAACCACGTTAAATTCATGTCTTTGCTTTTATCTGTGTGTGTTTGATGCTTTTTCTATTTTAGTTTTTCCTTTATCTGCATTTTGTCTTCAACAATTGGTATTAGAGCTTGGTTAAGAAGATTGGAAAAGAAGCTTAGTGGTGAAGCTGATTGGAAATCGGTGAAGAATTTCCAGAAGTATGGACGAAGCAGGTAAGTGGAAAATTGAGAAGTTTTCAAAGCAGAATTTCGGGCTATGGAAGGTATAGATGGAATCACTGTTGATTAAGCAGGATCTCTAACTCACACTGATAGTAAAATCCAAAGGAAAAGGTTTGATGTCAGACAAAGAATGGGAGAAAATGGATAAGAAAGCAAGGACTACTATTTTTCTTTTGTTGTCCAGCAACGTTCTATTCAATGTTTCAGTTGAAAAGACAATGAAAGAGTTATGGGATAAACTCTCTGACATGCACGAGATGGCATCGACATCAAACAAGGTATTCATCATGAAGAAGTTATACAATTTTAAAATGAGAGAAGGTGGGATCATGTCAAATCACCTCAATGAATTCAATACCTTGGTCATTCAATTGATTTTATGGGTATCAATTTAGATGATGAAATTAAAGAAATTATTTTATTATCTTCTTTACCAACCAATTGGGAAGGGGTTGTGATGGAAGTTAGCACTTTGGTGGCTGCCAAAAGTAAACTAAAATTTGATGATGTTGCAGCCACACTTCTTAGTGAAGAAATGAGGAGAAAAAATCAAGAATCCTCATCCGGTCACACATTGACTGTTGTAAGAACTAGCAATAGGGGAAGGAGTCAAGATAGAGACATAAATAATAATAAAAGGAGATCCAAATCTGCAAGAAGATTGAAGTCTAGGGGCAAAAACGGTGATTGTTGGTTTTGTGGCAAACTGGGTCACACAAAAAAGAATTGTTGGAATTACGAAAAGGCACAAGACAAGGTGAGAAATAATGAAGTAAATATTGCATATGATAAGGATGATGGTGTTTTGGTTCTATCAACGAGTGACACTACTACAAACTCATGGGTGCTTGATTATGGTGCCTCTTTCCATGCTACTCCATGTCAGGGTGCTTTCACAAACTACCAAGAAGGTGATTTTGGTAGAGTTTTTCTTGGTGATAATAAAGAATGTGAAATAGTAGGAAAAGGTGATGTGATGTTACAATAAAAAAATGGAAAAAAATGGATTTTGAAAGATGTGAGACATGTTCCTATGCTAAAACAAAATCTAACCTCAGTGACCTAGCTTTATGCTCAAGGGTGTAATGTCAAATTTTCTTTAGATACTTGGAAAGTAACCAAGGGTGTATTGGTGCTTGCAAAAGGAAAAAAAATGGGTATTCTATATGTTTTACAGTGCCATGGTGAAGTGGGATCTACAATGGAAATTGTGGACAATGGTTCAGAGCTTTGGCATAAGAGGCTCAGATATATGAGAAAAAGGGGACTTGAAGTCATGCTTCAAAGGGATCAACTTCTTGGCCTAAAATCAGTTGATTTGGATTTATGTGAGAATTGCCTTTATGGTAAACAGACTCAGACAAGCTTCTTTAAGATTGATCATGACAGGAAGTCTACACCTTTGGAGCTTGTGCACTCAGATGTTTTTGATCCAACAGAGGTAACCTTCATGGGAGGTGCTAATTATTTTGTTACTTTTCTTGATGATTGCACTAGAAAAGTATGGATTTACATGATGAGTAGAAAATCAAAGGTGTTTTCAAAATTTAAAACTTGTAAGATAATTTTTGAAAATCAGATTGGGCATAAAATTAAATGCCTACGAACAGATAATGGCAGAGAGTTTTTCCTTCATAATTTGACACCTTTTGTGCAAATAATGGTATTCGTCAGATTAAGGTAGTTCCTTTCACCCCTCAAGAAAATGGTGCAACTAAGAGGTTGAATTGAACAATTCTTGAAAGATCTCATTGTATGCTCTCTAATACCGGTTTGGGGAAAGAATTTTGGGTAGAGGCTTGTAATACAGCGGTGTATTTGACCAATTGAGCTCCTTAATCTTGATTGGATTTTGATATTCCAAAGGAGAGATGGCTCGGGAGACACATTTCTTACAATCATTTACACGTGTTTGGTTGTGAAGCTTTTGTCCATATTCCTAAGGAGCGGTGAATGAAACTCAATCCCAAATCAAAGAGGTGCATATTCATTAGTTATGGTGAGGAGCAATTTGGTTTTAGACTTTGGGATCCAATTGCAAAAAAATCTACCCGCAGTCGAGATGTTGTTTTTAATAAAAAAAAATCTCTTCTTTGCAAAAATAGAGCATCTCTTCGAATGAATGTATACAGGTGGATATTTTTTACAATGGCAAGTCATATGACAATTCTAAGCATTTGCAATTTTCTAAGCAGCCTTTATCTATTAATGTGTCGCTTCCTCAAGGTATTGCACACCCTTCTCAAGCTAATGTGTCACCTTTATTTGTTAATTTGCAGCCTCCTTCATTGCTGCCTCCAACAACTTTATCACTGCCTCCAATAATTACATCGCTACCTCCAATAAATACATTGTTGCCTCCATCAAATTCATCGCAACCTCCTCTAAATTCAACATAGTCTATACAAATTTCTACGCAACTCTTACATGATAATGCAATGTCTTCACAAGGCACAACATCGCCCACCACTTTGCGGCCTACTTGTATTTCTACACAACAGTTTGAGACTAATATGTCGCCTCTTCAAACTCAAGAACAGGCACATGAAGTGTTTTCACAAGGTTGACTTGGAGAAAGAAGACAATGTAATGTACAATAATAGGTCATTTTGTTTCCATATTCGATTAGAGTACAAGGGCAGGGCATTGGAGGAAATCTACAGTATGATATAAATGATCTTCAACATCAATTACAAAGATTAAATTTGGACACCAATTTGTAGCAACAAGCTCCTCAATTAAGGAGGTCTACCCGGGAGAAAAGGCATTCATCCAAATTTGATGATTATGAGCTATTGCTCTCAGATCAAACAGAGCCTACAACCTTTAAACATGCTTGCAAAGATGAAAACTCGATGAAATGGATGGAGGCTATGCAAGATGAAATGGATTCATTGAGAGTAAATGATACATGGGATTTGGTTACTCTTCCACCAAAGTGAAAACCACTCAAGAATAAATGGGTGTATCATTTGAAAGAAGAAGATAGAGGTAGTAAATGTTACAGGGCTAGATTGGTTGTGAAAGGTTTTGATCATAAAAAGGGGATTGATTTCAATGAATTTTTTTCGCCAATTGTGAAGATGATAACGATTCAAGCTCATTCAAACAGTTTTGGGTATGGAAACTATATGGGATCTTAAGCTTGAGCAACTTGATGTTAAAACAACATTTCTTCATGGGGATATAGAAGAGGATTTATATATGGAGCAGCCTAAAGGTTTTGCTAAACAGGGTCAGGAGCATCTATATTGTAGATTGAAGCAGAGTTTGTATGGGCTAAAGCAAGCCTCAAGGTAGTGGTATCTTGAATTTGATAGCTTCATGACTCAACAACACTTTACTCATGAATCAAACACGTGTGTTTACTTTAAGAATCTTGAAAATGGTGAGTTTATTATACTTTTGCTTTATGTTGATGATATGTTGGTTACTAACACTAGTGTGAGGATAGTTCGTGAATTGAAGCAACATTTGGCTCAATGTTTTGCCATGAAATATTTAGGGGTAGAGAAGAGGATTCTTGGGATGAAAATAATAAGGGATAAACAAAAGAGAGAAATCATATTATCTCAAGAGAAATATATTGTCAAAATCTTGGATAGGTTCAATATGAAGAATGCCAAGTCTTTTAGAACTCCATTGGTTGATCACTTTCGGTTATCTTCATCTATGTGTCCAAAAATTGAAGAAGAACAACAACAAATGAAGGTTTTTGTGTATTCATCAGCAGTTGGGAGTCTCGTGTATGTCATGGTTTGTACTCGTCTGGATATTTCTCATGCAGTGGGAGTTGTGAGCAGATTTATGAGTAATTTAGGTAAATCTCATTAGCAGGTGATATAGTGGATTTTATGATACTTGAAAGGTACATCAAATCATTTTTTATGTTTTGGAGGCAAGGATACTCAGTTGTGAGGCTATGTTGATTCAGATATGGCTAGAGATTTAGACAAATAGAGGTCTACTACCAATTATGTGTTTACATTTGCAGGGGCTGCAATTAGTTGGGTTTCACGGTTGCAATAGGTGGTTGCACTTTCATCTACCGAGGCATAATGCATTGCTCTCACTAAAGGAGCAAAGGAAATGATATGATTACAATGGTTATTGGGAGAATTATGGTGTAAGAAATTTTCTTTCACTTTGTTTTGTGATAGCAACAATGCTATTCACTTGGCCAAAACAATTTCTTTTCATAATAGGACCAAGCATATAGGACTAAGATATCATTTTATTCAACATGTTCTTGATGAAGGTAAGTTGTAGGTGGAGAAAATTGACACGAAAGTGAATTCGGTGGATGCATTGACAAAGGTAGTACCAAGGGAGAAGTTTGAATTTTGTAGAGCTTCTCTCGACATTTTGAAAAAGTGACAATAAGATCAAAGTAGGGGAATTTCTGATATGTTGCAATAATCGTTGGACTTCAAGTGGGAGATTGTTGTGTATATGAAGCCCAATAGACTTCTTGTCCATTTCTTCCTGTGAGCATTCATTTTCTTTCTTGGAGACTCGGTCTTTTATTTTGAACAATGTAATTAAATAAAACTCTCTAGATGAAGATGTATGTTGTAGCATAAGCATGACTGTAAGAACAAAAATTAATAAATAGGATTTTCCCCCGCTTCTTGGTGGACGTAGCCTTTAAGGTGAACCTCATTAAATTCATGTCTTTGTTTTTCTTTGTATGTGTGTGTTTGATTCTTTATCTATTTTAGTGTTTCCTTTATTTGCATTATATCTTCAACACGCCTTGCTATACATGCATGCAAAATGTAGAGGCATTGATAGAGCATACAAACTATTTGATATAATGCCTCAAAACAGATAGAATTCTCATGGGGTGTTGCGGTTGTAGGACATGCACAAAATGTATTTGATGAAAAGGCTTACTAAATTTTCAAGAAATGCAATTAGAAGGCACAATTAATTGAATGTTTCAAAACAAATACCAACTAATGGCTTGTAGTGATCACAAGATATGCACAAAATTGATTTATTAAAAATGCTTTATTAATTTTCAAAGTAAATGCTTCAAAGCAATGTGGACCCATAGTATGCCACAGTTGTAACATATATAAAAAATGGATTTGTTTTAAAGATTTCAAACCTCTATAACTCATGCATGCTAGAGGAAGGTTCCATTAAAGGATCTACATAAATAGATTTATGCAACAAATGTTAATAACTTTCAAGCTAATGTGAAAGCATAAACAGGGCATGTGAACTGTTCAAATTGGGGAATGAACGAAGAACCACACTTCTCTTTTTCTTTCTCACATAGCCTCACAAAGGTATTGTTGCGTGGAATCCAATGATTGTAGGTTGGTCACAAAATGGGTTTGTTGAATTGGTTTTTGAAACTCTTAAGCAAATGCAATTATGTTGGGTGTTGGAAATTTTTAATTTAACACAGTTGTAGTAAAATTGCAATATCTTTTTTGTTTCTCAATGAAATTTCAAAATTCAATTTTTTTTGGAAATTAGAAGAATAGGAGTATAAAACCCATAAAAGGTTCAAAGAATTTTTGAATGATTTATGAGAAGGTCAATGCAGAAATATAACATGAAGAAAAAGATGACCTTAATTTTTGTCCAAAGATTCTTAATTGTATGGGTAAACAAGACACCGATAATATAAAATTTGATTTTGATGATTATGTTGGACTATTAACGTTTTGGTTAGAGACATAGTGATTATGATTATGGTAGAAAGAGGAATAGGGGTGTTATCTAGAATACATACATGATCAAAAACATTTTGGTTAGAGACATAATGATTATGGTAGAAAGAGGAATAGGGGTGTTATCTGAAGTACATACATTTTGGTTAGAGACATAATCATTTTGGAATACATGATCAAAAACATTTTGGTTAGAGACATAATGATTATGGTAGAAAGAGGAATAGGGGTGTTATCTAGAATGCATACATGATTTTTCACAAAGACATGTGGTTTGGCAGTGGTGTAATGACCCCTATAATCAGTCCACAATACAATTCTATAGTAAAAGATAACTTTGATCTATGATACACTTTTATGAAGACCAAAATAAAGATGAGTATCCAAGATTTAATCATGCATTATACAAGGGAATGATATGTTTGTGGAAGAGAAGGATACTTAGTAGATGCAATTGAATTATAGTTATTTGAAGGCTCAAATGTTGGTGAATGGGTAGCTCATGGATTGCAAGAAAACACAATCCTCACCTCGACAAAATTAATAAATTGTTTTTCCTTTGGAGTTATAGGTTTCAAATTATATATTTGAAAGAAGTGACTTATATGTCACTTATTGTAACTTAAATTTAAAAATAAACATTATTTTTGAAAAAGAAAAGTAAAATAGAAGAAAATAAGGTTTATTATTTTCAAAGCATTGTATTTCAAAAAGGTAGTTATTAGTTAGTTACACATAGTTATTGAATAGAAGCCTATAAATACAAGGCTATTTCAAATTTAAGGGGGGAATTTTTTGAAAACTTTTCAAAGAGATAGTATCAAGACTTTTTGGCTTGACACTATGTATAGAAGAGTTTTTGGAATTGTATAATTTCAAGGAGATAATGAAGAATTATTTTGGTTTGTATGTTCTAAATTTATTCATGTGTTATCATTGTTGATTTCTTGTATGTTAAATAAACGATCCTTTTATGTGATTGTGCAAACCATTGATAATCTATGCAATTGTTGTAATGAAAAATGCTCATATCTTGTATCTCATTTTAATGTGTTGAAGTGTCATATATCTTCATATGTTGAGGCTTTTCATCTTTCTTTCATCATCATTGCACATCAAAACATGCTTTGTGTTAAAACCCCTTTGTAATTTGGCATATCCATTGTGAAATATCAATTGATATTCGTATGTCTATTGTTGGGGTTTTTGTTAGTCATTTTCCTTTTCTCCTTTATGTACTTTCAAGTTAAAAGTACACAAAAACTACAAATACCCCCATCATACAAAATCTCTCCAACTGTTGGAGTTTTATTGTCACTTTCCATTGGGTGAGTAAAATTTCATTTCAAGTGTTGATTCACTTACCAACAATACAAAACCATAATATAAAGAATTGGGTGGTTGGGGGAAATTTTAACACCACGTTGGCTCTCGAAGACAAGAGAGGGGGTAGGCTATTTGACAATTGTGAGTCTATCAAATTTAGAAGTTTTTGTGATGATCTAGCCCTAATGGATATCAAGATTAAATTTGGTTGGTTCACATGGAATAATAAAAGGTTAGGAGTGGAAAACATCCAATGCAACTTAATCATTGTTTTTGAATTTCGAATGCCTTTTGGAGTTGGGCAGTTTTTTCTTCAAATTTTTGTATTATGGGGGGTCTAATCATTGGCCAATCTCTTTTCTTTTAAGCAACCCTAATAATTTTAAAGGCATTCCTTTCAATATGGAGGCCTTTTGGTATGAGCACCTCAATTTTGATAAATTGGTTGGCAAATGATGGAGTATTGAGGTCAGAGGTTGCAGGAGATATTCAACTTCCAAGAATCTACAAGAAGTTAAGAGGAGGGCTAGGGGTTGGAAGAAGGAATCTATGGGTGATTTTTTTGTCAAACAAAAGCAAAGTGGAGTCTAAATTAAAAGAATTTGAGGGAACAATTTACAAATATGGGTACGTTGTTGACTACAAGGTGAAGGAAACCAAGCTTTTAAATGACCTTAACTGCCTATTAAGGATGGAAGAAATTTTTAGTTGCAGAAATCTAGAGTGTGTTGGTAGAGTGAGGGTGACAAAAATAAGTTTTTTCCAGCTACCCATAAAAATTAGAAGGTAGAACAATAAGATTATGAAAATCAAAAATTCTAAAAGCATCCTTCTAGAGGATATTGATGCCATTAAAGGAGAAAGAATGATATATTTTAGCAAGCTCTTGGGTTCTCCTATGGATCTAGATATCCAAGCTCAAGAGGAGCTTCTTGGTTGTATTCCAAATCTTATAACAGATGCACAAAAAAACCTCCTTTTATCCCATTTCACCAAAGAGGAGATTAAAAATGCTATTTTCTCTTGGAGTTAGGAAGGCATTGGGGCCGGATGGCTTCCAAGCAAAGTTTTTTCAAAGATATTGGAACTTGGTTAGTGAAAATGTTTGGAGGGTAACAAAGGAGTGTAGGGTGTGTAAGGCAGTTTTGAAGTCTTGGAACATGACTTTCTTGGCCTTGGTTCCTAAGGTTAAGAATCCATTATCTTTTGATTAGTATAGGCCAATTACATTATGCAACGTTCTTTACAAGGTTGTCTCCAAGGCTATGGTGTCTAGACTAAGGGACTACCTAAATGGCATTATTTTTGAAGAACAAAGTGGGTTCTTAAAGGATAGGTAGATTTTAGATGGCATAATCGTTGCTCATGAGGTTATTCGTTCGGTCCAACTCAGGAGGATAAAAGGGGTGATCATTAAATTAGATACGAATAAAGCATATGACATAGTCCTATGGGAATTATTGATCAAGGTCATGACAAAATTTTATTTCTAGGGTCTTGGTGCAATTGGGTTTTTGGTCGCATTTATTCTCCTTCTTATGATGTCTTAGTGAATGGGGTTCCAATGATTTTCTTCATCGCTAAGAAGGGGACATGTTGTCCCCTTTCCTCTTTCTCCTAGTGATGGAGGTCTTGGGTAGAAACTTGAAGAAGGTAATGAGGGATGATAGCTTGGAAGGTTTGAAGGTCTCAGGTGGTTCGGATAACATCTCTCATCTATAATTCATGGACAATGCCCTTCTTTTTGGGGTTGCTAAGTCCAAAGAGGCTATCACTTTCAAAAGGGTTTTAAGTAAGTATGAGGCTATAGCTAGGAAAAAGGTAAACATATCTAAATCTATAATTTTATTTTTGAATGAGGGGTGTCTTGATAGGTTAGAGATTCAGAGGATCCTTGGGTATGATACAAATTTCCTTCCAAGCAAGTACTTAGGTATGTCGTTGATCAACAAAAGAACCTTTGAAAGAGAGTGGAATAATGTGTCCAAATGTGAATAGGCAATGTTGGCTTCTTGGAAGGGAAAGTGGCTCTCTTTGGTAGGTAGAATTACCCTTATTAGGGCTTCTTTAATGGTTATTTTGGTTTACACCATGTCAAATTTTCAAATACCCAACAAGGTGGCTAAATATTTGGAACTTGGGTGAAAAGAATTTTCCTTTGGAGGGGTTGCAAAGAGTAGTTCAAATACAGTTTGGTCAAGTGGGATGAGGTGTGAAGACCGGTCATGAAAGGTAGTTTAGGCATTAGAAAAAAGAAAGGACATGAATCTTGCCTTGGGAACTAAATTGGTTTGGAGAGTTTACGCTGAAAAATATAATCTTTGGAGTAGGATCTTACAAGAAAATTATCTAAATAATAATTAGAGCTACCCAATGATTAGAGAATTTGGAATTTTTTTAAGGATTGTTACCATTTTTTGAGACCAAATATGATATGGTGGTTGGGTAGGGCCTATGATAAAATCATTTTCTAGAGGGACTGTTGGTTGGAGGATAGTGCTCTCTTTTCCCACCTTCCCTATGTCCCATTAATGACACATTTTGAAGAGGTGATGGGTGATCAAGTGATATACTATATTGAGGGTCTCCCCCATTTCAGATCTTGGAAGCGGTTACATTCTCCTGTTGTTGATTTGTGTTATATTTGTGAGTAGTTGCAAGGAAAACTTGATAAATTTCCATTGATGGGAGAGTTCAAAGATGATAATTTAGTGTGGAAATGCCATGATAGTGGTGTTGTTACTATTAAGATAACTTTCAATACCTATTGTTCTAAAGTAACCTCCAAAGGATGTCATAAAATTTGGAGTAATTTTGGCATTCCAAAGATAAATTATTTCCTTTAGACAACTTGGAAGAGGCGTGCTTTAACTTGGGATAGACTTCAAATGCTGAGAAGACTAGTCCCTCTTGTTGTGTCATGTGTAAGTAGTAGGAGGAGACCAACAATAATATTTTTGTGCATTGTGAGGTATCTTGACAAATCTAGTGTCGCTTTTTGGAAAAATGGGGTTTGGAATGGATGATTCAGAAGGATGTGGCCAACCTCTTGGAATCTTGGGTTAATAAGATTGTGATTCTAGGTGTGCAATTAATTTAGGAAGTGGCATCAACTGTGATTATATGGTCCCTTTGGACTGAAATAAATTGACTTATCTTTAAAGACGATTGGTCTATCGACAGGATATGGGACGTGATTGTCAGCACCATTAGGGAGATAGGGGATACTCTTAAGAAATACAACTAGGAGCTAAAGGAAATTGAGAAGGGTTGGGTCAATGCTTGGCTCAACTATCATTGGTTTGTGTCGACCAACGCCCCTACTCTTGGGGTTTGTAAAAACATAAGTGGGTGATGTCGAATCTAGGTTGGATCAAGCTCAATTTTGATGGTGTAGCCAAAGGGAATCCACACATTGTTGGTGGTGGAGGGGTCTTTAGAGATGCTTTGGGCAAACCCATGTTGCTCTATTATGTTGATTTTGGTATTGATACTAACAATTTGGTTGGAGCCAAGGCTTTGTTGTGGGGACCTATTATTGCTAAAGAGAAAGGGTGGAGAAAACTATGGATTGAAGGTGACTTCAAAATTCTCATTGGAGCTTTAAAAGGCAGGGTTGTCCATAATTGGCATTTAAACGTGATAGTTAAAGTAGCTAAAAATTTGTTTAGAAATTTGGAAGAGGTCAAGCTTTCTCATATTGATAGGTCTGGTAAAAGAGTTATAGACTGGGTTGTGAATGAAGGCATCCTTTTGAATGTGAAGTCTGGCTACACGTCTAAATTATGGTCTAAGCGCATTCCTTATGATGACTCCATTTTGGTCACAAGTGACAGGTCTAACTAGTGTCGCAGGTGTTTATCTAGGTATCGATTATTTGTTGAGCGTTGTTATTTGTTGTGTTTTGGTATGGGTGTCGTGGTTAGATTTTTTATAGACTTCTTTGTAATTGGTATCCTCCATTTCATCTTTTCTTCAGGTTCCTAGACCCTATAAAACTAGGTTTACTATATCAAAAAAAGAGGGGGACATTGAGTAGTATGAAATTGCAAGGGTATGAAATGTTCAACATTACAAATAATATCTAGCTCAAACATACATCACATATATTCATTGTGAATGATCCACATATACATCACATGTTCAGATAAAGATCATCAATAAAGTGGAAATGGATGCAACTTTTTGAATGCATCATTCTACTACCTAGTTCACAATCATATAAGCCCATAAGCATATCTCACTTGGAAAAGGAATGTTAGTGCATCCCATACTACATCATGGGTCCCATCCTTTTTCCAATCCATCACCATTTATGTCAACAATAAAGCAACCCAAACTACTTGATGTTATCACTAACAAGGGAATCAATAACATTGTGCACAAAAATTGAGGCTATTTACACAAGTAAACAATGAGTGACTAGCATATACATAGTGAGTGATTGATACATCCACAATGAGTGATTAATGCCTACCTTTTTAGTGCATCCCAAATAGAAAAGTAATGTTGGTACATTATGTATTAGACCATGGATCCATCCTTTTTCCTAGTCTTATGCACCAATCATGATGATGACAAGCATCCCATACTACTTGTGACATTGTCAAATGACTAGGAAGAGATTTAGTGTTTCCCATACTACAGAAGGAGTCCACCCTTCATCCTAAGGGTCATATAGACACAAGTGAGATTTTCACAAGTGGTGAACCTATCTAACCCAATGGATTCCAAATTTAATTTCCCTTAGGCTACTAGTGAAATTTTTTTCCACCCAAGAAGAAGTAGCTTCTAACATATACCACCTTGTGACCTTAGTGATATTTCCAGCTATCTTCTTCACGATATGGGTAGCACTTGGCATCGATCACCCTATTCTATATGTGACTTCTTGCTAACCTTCCTAATGCAATAATTGGCTCTTATTATCATTACTCGTGTAGTATGGTGATGACCATATCAACCTAGAGTAGCCTTTAGTGAATTCCAATTGATCCCTTGCAGTAGCCCAAACATTGATCATCACGATAATCCAATGATTGGCTCTCATATCATAACTAGAGTAACCTTTGGAAATCCTTCACCTTTGTGAACTAGGTGAATGTTGGATAATCCCTTGTAGAAGCCCAAACATCAATCATCCTTACAATCCAATGATTGGCTCTCATACCATAACTAGAATAGCCTTTAGCAATCCTTCACCTCTATAAACTAGGTGAATGTTGGCTAGAATACCTTGTAATAGCCCAAATATCTATCATCAGTATAATCCAATTATTTCCTATCACTGCCCATATATCTTAGAGGTTCACACTTGTGGGAATCTTATAGCCATGTACAAGTAATATACTCATAATAGGGGTTCACAAGTATTGGTCAAGTGGATCTAGATATTTATATCACAATCAAGTGATTTAGATGCCTATACATAGAGTCCTATAGGTCTGGAGTTGGATTTATCAAACATAAGAATCGTATTGAACCCACACAAGATGACATCTACTCAATATGTAAACATAAACAAATACTGACTATAAAGTATTCAAATCCACTCATTTCATTTATATTGTTAACTAGAACACACTCTTCAAAAAACATTCTTTATTAGATAGATAAAAGGGCCAAAATATCCAACCTTACTCAATGATATAGTTTTTTTCCTATAGGTTCCATTGACAATGTTAAGGAATGTCATCCCAAGATCAACCCAATATCAAGAACATAACTACAATAAATGGAGCATCGATAGAAAATAATAATACCCAATACTCACCTCATTAGATCCTATTAACCAAAATTTTACATCAATATTAGATACAAGTTATTAAATTTCTCCATAATCATCTAATACCAATTTTAGCTACAAATTGAAGCCTATTGAAGAGGGAAGGTGAAACAAGTTTAGGAAGAAATACAAACCTTGGATTTATCCCCTTGAAATGGTGGGAAAAGGGGTCCTAGGTCCTAAATGCAAAGAACCTAGGATTCAAGGGGCCTCTTCCCAAATTTCATTAGAATACCAACTACAAAGCCAAGAGATTGACCTTCGACCTCAATCAGACCTGGGTTGGTGGATTCTTTAGGGTCTTAGGATGATTAGAAATGATTTAAAATGATTAAACTAATGAAATTAATTGAACTATATGACCTAATATGTAAAATACAAATTATCAAAGATAATCAAATTCATACTTAAGGGTGTCCATGTTTTCTACACATGGATTCCATACTGCACTTCACCCTTCAATGATGTCTTGACTATAAAGGTGCATGGTTGGGTTGAATGCATAGATATGGCCTCCTTGTGGATGTCATGTTATAGGTCACTCAACATAAATTGATGGTCATACCTTCACCAAAGGTTGTATTCTCATCCTCTTTAAACGACACATTAATTCTTATTTCTTTATTGGTTTTTGTGGGTGATATGGAGGATGTGACAAGAGGTTCCTATAGCTCCCAAAACCTTATCATTGTTTGAAATTATTTCAAAATAAAAGTATTTGTCTTGTCTTCAAGGCTTATAAGCCCAAAGTGTACTAGTTGGGGGTTCATCCAACTCTAGGTACCATGCAAAGTATTGATGACTTATGTATAAGAATTGAAATTGGAATTTTTAGGGGTTCTTATAACTCTATAACTCTTTGAAAGTTCTTAATGAAGTGAAAAACTTTGAAATTTTTGAAAAACACAAAAAATTTGTAAGAAAGACTTGGAACACACAGATCTAAGCATGTAATAATTACAAAAAAAATGATTACACGACATAAAGTATGGATAGAAATTTTTTGAAACTTAAACAAAATTGAAGGCAACAAGGCTTCACAAATATTTGACTCAATTTTTGCATGTTTAGCACAAATAAGAAGATAATGAAGACAAGAGGACATCTTAGCTATGCAAGTGGAGTGTTTGGTTTTGTTGGCTCACAAATATGCTTTAAACCAATTGTAAATAGTATGAAATATTTATCTAAAGGTGATGAATTTTGATCCTCGAGATTGCACCAAGACACAAGAGTATAGCATGTGCACCCTACTATTCCATTTCTATAAGTATGGTGTGAATAACTCCTAAGGGATAACTATTAATCAATGTAATACAAAGACCAAACTACTAATAATTTATATAAGTTAGGATTATATGGGTTGAAATAAGGAAGTAATACTTTTACCCAAAGGTACATGAGGCCCAAGACCATAAAATTAGGGCATCTATCTAAGATGCATGATTGGGGTCAAATTCATCCCTTCTCACTTTGTTCTCTTGAACAAATTTATGCCAAAAATAATAAATCTACCTTGTAGAGAGAGTATTTCAGCTATAAATCCTTGATCTATCAGGGGATGAATAATCTTGCAATGACCTTTTTCCAGTTGGACATTAAAGCCTTACTAGGTACACTAGCTAATACCAATGCCTCCAAAACAATAAAATATACATGATTATTTTTGGTGTAGCTTAGTTGTTGATGTGAGTTGTTGAATTGAATTAAATGGCACATATTTCACAATGCATAAGGTAAAAATTCATTCTAGAGAACTTATGAACTTGTAAATATCTCCCCTCTATATGGCTTGTCAACCTTAAATTTCCAAAAATGCTTATAGTAATTCAAAGTTTTTTGGTCTCACTCTTTACTTAGTTGGTAATTGTAATTATTTTGCATAAGACATTTTGGTGGTTGATTGGATTCTAATTTTTCACCTTTTATTTGTTTATTTTTATGACTTGCTAAAAAATTCGACATTTCCAAAACAATATGTTAAATTTAAGGAACTAGGCACAATTGTTGATGTTTTGATAAGTAATTGCATATGCATGTGGTTTTTACTAAAATATGATGAAATGATATGATAAATTTTGATGGATGAATATTTTGTGGAAAGGAATAACTTGATATTCAACCAAAAGGAACAAGATGAATTGATTGTTGACATGTAGCCATAGGAGTCCACAAGCATTGAGGACTTGCATTCAAAGGATTTTCAACAAACAATGGAGATGATGAGCACTTACATATAAGAGGTCACAAATATACAACAACAATCATAAAACATCAAGTTGATGTGGTTGCATCCAAGGATATGGAGCATTCAAATTAGACCTTTATTGCTAAAAAATGGTTGTCATAAAAATCTAGGAGTATGAGACACCAATTAGTGGAAACATCCTTTTGTTGCTATAGAGGAAGATATTTTCTACTCCCGAGTCTCTAGGACAACAAGATTTCATAGGGAGAAGAAGGTCCTCAACTACCTTGAAGGAAAAGCTTAGGTGACAAAGGTAGAAAGATGAGGGTTTTGGTTGTATTTTATGTTTTATGGTGTTTTAAGAAATGAGGATTTTAGAGATCGAAAGATCATAATTCATATATCTCAGTAGCAAGCTTATTGACTCTTGATCAAGGAAGATAATGAATCAAGTGGACATCCCCACAATGCACTATGGTCTTGTATGGTTTGAGAATAGAACTTGGTGATAGAAACACGAGTCTACTAGCTACTCAAAAACTAAAATTTGGAAGTTTTACTAAACTAGCAAAATGATGCAAATAACAAAAAAAACGTAAATAAAACTAACATGCATAGATTTAAACAAAATGAAATGGAATTAAAGTGAAAATAAGAGAACGAACTCATAAGAGTTATAATGCTACGAAGCCTCTCACAATGCTCCAAATCAACAACCTACACACATGAAAACAAGGAAAAATGTTGGGGTTGTTTCAAGGCTTTCCTTGGTCAAACCCCCATTTTGGTGTTTCCACCTCCATGGAAAACCAGATAGACAAATAGAGAAGAAAGTAGACAATAGAAAAGTAGATTGACAAGATAAAGAATATGCACATGTTAGAATATCAATATGCTATTAAAATAAAGAAGATGATGTAAGGAAGAGAGTGTAGTTATGCTCCCTTTAGCAAACTCGTGATGCCGAAGGAGAGTATACAACACTCTAAACAAGATGAGAGAGACAAGACGTTGATGTAGAAACCAAGAGCAATAGAACTTGCAAGAGAAATGGTGTAGGAGAGAATAATAATGAGAAAGTGAGATAGAATGAGAGAATAACATGTTTGAATGAAGAAAAGGCATGCAAGAAAGTGTTTTCAACGTGTTTACAACCCACAAAGGTGTTACACTTCACGGTCAATCGGATGTGTAATGTCTCAATGGCCACAAAATCAAGAATCTTTTAGGATGTTTGTGTGATGCGCAGATGTCTACGTGACATGCTAGCGTCCCCGTAAAAAATTCACTTGAATATTGAAAATAAAGGGGTCAAGGATGAAATTAAATCTAGGGTAAAGGCGGAATTGAATTATCATCTTTAACTAGGATAAAGGGGAGGTTATGGAGTGTGAAGTTGCACTAGGTGCAATTTTATGACACTACATTTTTCTTCACTTTACAATAGAAAGAAAGAGGTTAAAAGAATATACCTAAGATGAAGAGGACACATGTTTTCAATCCACTATATGCAATAGATAAGTTGATCCTTGACACGAAGAGGACACTGGTCTTCCATCCTACAAAGTTGACCGCAATCTCACCATAAACATGTTAGCTACAGATAAACACGTTAGGCAAAAAATTAAAAAATAGACATGATAAAATGACATGACATAATCTAAGGACATAACATAATCTGGAGATGTGACATAATCTGATAAGATAAAATACAACGTTGATAAGTATGGCTAGCAAGCTAGAGTGTTTATGAAAATAAGATAGGCTTGTGACTATTGCAAATTGCATTGCAGGAAAGTCATAAAAGAGAAAAGAGATAAGTCTAGTCAAGTGCCCCTAAGCTAAATGACGAGATTATAAGACATTAAGACATATGTTCTTAAGATTTTTTTTTGAAAATTTAAGAATAATTAGATATGATAGCACCCCCTTAGGATGATGTGTGCTACACAATAGAACACATGTCATTATAAGGATAAAAGAAGATAGATAGATTTTGTGGCATGATACACATGGTGAGATGTACTCATGGAATATTGTCAAGGGACAACACATATATAATCCACAACATCAAGAAAAGAAGAGAAAGAGAAATCAAGATCACAAGGGGATCCAATTATTCGAGGTTAGAACTGATCATAGATATAAATAGATGAATTTAGTACAATATGTATGAACTATCATCACCCCCCAAATAGATTAAAATAAGAAGAAGATCACATAAAGGAAAATAAAAATTGGGTCAACATGGAAGAGGCCTAAATGCCCCAACACTTTGCTTCGTTCTCAAGGTGAAAGCCATTTTTTATGACACACAAAAGAATGATGAGATAAATAAAAGAATTTTATGACATAGTTTCTCTCTTGTATCCAAGTACCTACAATGGTATCAAGGGTCCTCCAAGTGAGAGAACAAACATAAATAAGCAAGCACAAGGGAACACAAACAAACAAACAAATCTAATCTAAAGATAAAGAGGTACTTCTCTAGTCCGACACCTCCAGCAAGTCATCTTGCTCCCAATCTAGATCATCGTAGGGGGAGGGAAGAAAAGCTTGTAGGGGATAGAAATTTTAGTTCCCGTCGACTCACCTGCAACAAGATTCAAGGAGGATGTGCCTCAATGTCCTCATCAACAAGATCTTGCAATTATAGTGTTATGGACTTAGCAAATATGGAAGAGAGAGTGGGAATGTCCTCCACTGAGCTGAACATACACTTCTCCAGAGTGAAGTGTTGTGACTGATTGGGAGGAGGATGAACTAGAGAGTCACTATCAACCTTTGGAAGAGGGGTAGTGACAAACCCCAAGGAAGGATGTGACATACCCATCACAAGAACGATACAAGACAAAGTAGAATAAGATGAAGATGGAAAATATGACTTTTGTGACCATCGTTTGGAATGAAGTCATGCTTTAACTTGTGCTTAATCGAAGGATGTGAAATCCTCACATCAAAAGCGGAAGAAGGAGAAAGAGCCACAATAGACACAACCTTTATATGAGCCATGCTAATGAGCTCAGGGAAAGAAGGAAGATCTAGTAAAAAGGTAATTAGAGGAGGCTCCATAGAAGGAGCAATGAACATTTGCACCCTCTTAGGGTGAGTTTTATCAAGGTCCGCCAAGGAAGCCGAAAGCAAGACTAAGGCAATGGGAATAGAAGCCTTAGAGGCTAAGAAGCAAGAACAATCCCACAAGAATGCTTCCCTTTACCATATAGGGTGGGCCGAGGAGCCGTGGGTAAGACAAGAAGATGTAACACCCACAGTTTAGACTTCCACAACATGAGCACCTTTCTTTTTCTTATGTCAAGTGTAATAGAAAGAGTTGAGGACAATGCTAAGGATTTTGAAGTCATAAAGGAAGAAGAAGGAGAAGGCTTAAGGGTGAGAGCTTGCTTATCCTTAGCCTTCAAAGAGGAAGGTGGAAAGGGAAAGGCACGTTGTTGTGCACACATACATGCCTTCATGGAGATTGAATGGAAGGAAAAAATTAGAGATGAAAACTCCAATCTTGTACCTAAAGTAGGCCTTATAGAGAAAGTCCCCTCGAGGTGACAAGGGTCTGACTGGAGTAGGCCAAAAATGATCAAGAGAGAAGCCTCCACTTGACACAAGTGGTTTGTATCCAATGTCTTGGATAGTATACACCATGACATCATGAGGAAACTTCAAGAATTTGTGAACAACTGAGGTGACAACATCCATGGAGACTAGCCACAAGAATGCCTAGTCTAACTTTGAATAGGTCGGATTCAGGTATCACAACAAATGGGACTTTAAAAGACTTAGGCCCAACTAGGACCGACAAAGAAATAGAGCCAATAGGTGGGACATAAAGACCATCATGAGTACAAAGTGTGGTCTATGACTCATCATATTTATTCTTGTGTAGATTATTTATAAAGAGGGTCTCCTTCGTGATGATATTGACCCAACTAGTAGGGTCAACCATAATATCGATCATGTCACGTATAGATTTTTATTGATTATAAAAATGCAATTATTAATCATGATATTGTTATTTTAATTGAAGTTAAATTGAAACTTAAATTGAGGTGAAATTAAAACTTAAATTGAAATGCAATTTTATTTAAATGAATGGGGTTTGTCATTGCCGATGAAAACTCGAGTGCGAGTGAACGGAGGAACAGGTGAACGTGAATGAAGGCGAGAACAACGATCAGGTAGAGTTGTTTTAGCCATTAGACGTTTATGAGGATGATAGAATCTCATACACATACTTAGTTATAATTTAATGTATTTTTGTGATTATGTACTTGCAAATTTTAAATTAAGTTTAAATTGATTTCTTAAAATTGGTGAAAAGAATATGTCGTTTAAATGGCGATTTGAGTATTTTATGATGAAATTTTTTCTATTCGAAAAATTGGATTCCTTATGTCAATATTTTTCCAATATTTAAAAATAATGAAGCTCTTATTTGAAATTAATAGAATAGACTTTTAATTGTGAAATTTATTAAAAAGTAATAAAAATTGTGTTATTGATTTAATTATTATTTTCTCATTTGATACATGAGAGAGGAAATATATGTTTAAATGGAAATTAGAAATAAATTCAAATAAATGAATTTAGTTCATAATTGAAATTGAATAGAAATCAACAATACGTTCAAACATGAAATTCAAAATTGGAATGGAAACAACAATTATCAATTTGAATTCAAACACCTTTCAATCAATTAGCATGCAAACAAGGAGAGAAACTCAGAGTTCTGGAGATAAAAATGTAAATTGTGGATCAAATTCAAGAGAGAACTCCACCATTTTTCATGAGACGAAGGAGAAAAATTTGAAATTGGGAGAGAAGAGTAAAATCCATTTTTGGAAGCAAAGTTTTTTTCTCCATATACCAAGCATGCGCGGTCAAGAAGGGGTGCCAGTTTTTTTTGGGAGTACTTTGATTTTTAATTAAGGGAGAGGCAAGCAAAAACACATGGGGGGAAATCCATCTGAGAAAAAACAGAGAAATGACAGGGGAAACTGCTCATGCGCAGCCAAAGAGAGGGGCACAAATTTCTTAATTATTGAATTCTTTGATCTTTTGATCATCAACTCCCATGTGCATGAAGGAGACAACGGGGAGGTGGAAAGGAGAAACAACAAAGAAGAGATGAGGTAGGGCACGACCTAAGGGAAGAAGAGGTGTGGTAGGAAAGGAGAAACGACAAAGAAGAGATGAGGTAGGTCACAACCTAAGGGAAGAAGAGGCACGACAGGAAAGGAGAAAGGAGGGAGTGAAGAGTTAAGGTGGGAGATAAGGAAGAATGGACAGGGCGTGAAGGAAGGTAGAGGGAGAACTCAACCAACAGGGAGAAGGCATGGCAGAGTGGGAGATGGGGTTTGGATGATTGATAGAAGAGAGGAAGGAAGAGTATGGATGATGCGCAACAAAGAGAAAGGAGGATTATGGATGGTGCACACAGACCTAGGGGAGAGAGAGGGATAGGCAGCTGGCAGGGAGAATTGGGAGAGTATTAACCTGCTATCCCATAAGGAGATAGCATGCAACCAACAGGAACAAAGGCAAGAACAGTAAGAGACCAGACAAAAGAAGAACATAAAAGAATAATTATTGTTTGAGATACATGCACAAATACAGTAAAAAACAAAAGAGGATTTTGATCAGAAGAATAGTTACAAAGAAAGATTGACAGTCAAAGAGCACAAACCAGATTCAGGAAATTACCAGGTAGATTAGATGAGAACAAATTCACAGTCAATTAAAACATTGAGATTAATTATTTTATTTTTATTCTTGTATTTTATCAAATGAAACATGTCACTATTTTAATCAAGAAGAGAACAAAGATCAAACACCAGACTAAAATTTTATGGAGAAAATGAATAACTTAACCAGAAAATTGTTAAACCAACTTGAACAGTAAAAAAATCAAGGAACAGTAGAATTGGTTGTTTAGTAAATTTTGTTTTTGCATAATTGAAAAGATGCATTCAGAAAAAGTAATATTGTAGATTTATTTAAATTTAGAAAAAGCTTCAGAAAAACCAGAACCGTCAGACAGATAAATTCTCAAAATAATGCAAACAAGAAGGATAGTGATTTTGATTTAAATTAAATTGTTGATTATTATCCATAATGAAAAGATTATATATAATTTTGTGTATTAAATATGCTTGAAAAACTTGAGTGAAATTTGACAATTCTTTAGGATTGATATTAAATTGTTAAGAAATCAAAGTGTAAATATGAGGTGTTTATGTTTTGAAAAGATATAATTTTAAGGGAAATATGAAAAATAGAAAAGAAAAGGAAATAGAATTTGAAATATGATTACTCGAAATTTAAATGAATTAGAAGAGGATTATATAGAATTGTGATTGAATTTCTTGAGTAAATGAACCGAAAGAATGTGTGCTCATTTAATTCTTGTTTTATATGTACTTAGTTACATACTTGAGATACACCTTTATTTTATTCTAAAATCTGAACATAATGTTATTTGTGATTTAAAACTGTGAAATTATTGTATTAAAAACCATGTTTGTTTGAAAATGAAAGTGCATTTCATGTGTTTGAGAAAGATTATTTTTTATTTTGAATGGAACCATGCATGCTTGATAATTGAATGTGCATGACATGTGTTTGGAAAGTTACCTTCCGGAATGGGTGCCGAATATGGGTTATTAGAGAGTGTAGTTTTGCTTTTCCAAAACTGCTTTATTTGTCGTGCATGACATTTTACTTGGTTAAGTAACTTAAGAACCATTGAAATAGATGGAACTATTGAACTCTCTACCATATCCTAGTATTGAACTTTCATGTTTCTTAAATGAATTAGAAAAATGAAAATGCTTGTGGTTTTACTAGTTATACTAGGCACGCACTAGATTTCATCTTGCTTGTTGACTTATTTTTGCTAAGCGATTCATGCAGGGTTGGGTATTCCTTGAATGACTAAAGAATTCCGAGGAAGCGTAAGCTTTGAGGTTGGGCAGAAAAAGTGTCTGATTCTTGTTCTCATCTTCATTATTGAAGATAAGCTATGGATTGAAGATCAAAGGATGTTATATTCATTTATGAATAATTGTATTCTTTAAATTATGTAATGTAGAGCTTAAGGCGACATAATGCCTAAGTCTCGAAATGTAAACTTATATTACAACTTCTTTCGCATGATTATCAATGTCGTGTAAGATGACACGTGTATGAATCTAATTGGAAATATTATGAATCTATTTATCGACTTTAAGTCGTTGTTTTGATAATCGATTGGATTTTATGATCTCTAATGAATGCAGTGTCGACTTTATTTTGAATATAAATGAATATATTTAAAATTATTGTCAGCAACCAGGTTCTGCACTGCAACCCATGAGCTCATTATGCAATAATGTGTAAACCTTATCAGAAGATAAAGGTTGAAAATTTCTTGTGCCAGATCGGCAAGAGAAAAGAACTTAAGGAAGTGAAAAAGGAAGATGTAAGTCTTAGTAACTTGGGTAATTTGTGGCTAGTTAAAGATTTGCCCCTGGAATTAGAATTCCCAAGCCATCAACTTATGATAAAACCTAGGAATGTGGAAGATTATGCAATCAGGGTATGTAGGAAGGTTAGGAAGAATAACCTGTACATACATGACTCTAAGAAAAAAGAGAATGAGTAGGAATGAGATAAATTGAACTGTAGAAACCTACAATTGTGAGAGAGTCAGGAACTCTTGGATTAGTGTAATCACTACGAATCTATGTATGCAAGTCAAAAAATATTAGATTGTTCAAAGTAGGATATGAACGAAGGAGGTATCCTCAAAGATTGGGGAGCTCATGACTTAAACTCTTGTGTAAAGATAAAAGATCTTGTTAGAAAAGAGTTAGAACCAAGGAATTGAGAAAAGACTAGAACATTCAGAAGAAACAGTCAATGACATGAGCAAGGTTCCTCCAACCGAAATCAATGAGGTTATAGAAGTTTTTGGAATCAAACAACTTATGAATAATGGTTCCAAAAGAGAAAAAGGAATGCAACATAGCTTTATTTGTCAGGACCCTAGAAGTTGCAAGGAAAGCAACACTGTGAGTTAAGAAGTACATCAACAAAAGAGGTTAGTAAGTATGGATATTCCTTCATTAAAAAAAAGATATTAGAAATAAGATGGCAATGAAAGGTTAACAATAAGGAATGACAAACCTTTTTCCAAGGAAGCAAGTAAATTACTAAAAAGTTCAACGTAAGAAGAATGAAAATTTCGGAACAACTAAGGGGGGGGCGGGGGGGGGGCGGAGAAAGGAAGAGAGTGAATTGACTCAAGTTAAGTACCCCACCCAATGAAACTTGGTTATGAATTCCTTCAAGTCATAAGGACAACTAAGTCATACATTTTATGACCACAAGGGAAAAAGGACAAATGGAAAGGTTAAGAACTATGACCTTTATACCTTATGATTATTTGATCTAAAGATCAAAGAATATTATTATCAATTCCTTAGAAAAGGATAGGCATATAGCTTGATCATGATAGGAAGATCATTGTCTATGGGATTGACAAGAAAAGATCTAAGAGACTCGTGATTGGAAGAAATACTCCTATATACTTTATATAGAGAATTTAAATAACGATGTTATTTTTATATGAAATATATCCATGTCATGAAATGACTTGACACTGAAGCTTACTATGCTAAGAAACTTATGGACGAGAAAAAGGTTGGCTATTTAAGCCAATGAGATGAAGAGAAAAATAAAGTAAAAGGTGGCGTTATGTGAATCACACCAAAATCTCTTAAATGAGAGTGATTAAATCACTTAATCACTACCGTACTCTTGAATGCAACCTTGTGTTAAAGATAATATATATGGGACAAGAAGTTTATTCAATAAAGAGAAATATCTAGTGATGAGACTAAAAACCTATTAAGTTGGATTACGTATTGGATTATTCTTTAAATACCTATAAGTAAGAACTAAACTTGAATGAGTTTTACATTAGGTCTTGAATATAGCTATATAAAGTGGAGAAATCTATAAACAATTGGACTAGTCAACAATTAAGGATTCCATCCTGAGAATTGGAAGGGAATATTGGGTTAAGATTTGCCATGCGATTGAATATCATTGGAGTTAATGAAACCTTACAAGGATAGAAGCATAGGAGGGATGCCTAGTAAGTTGAAGGAAGTCGTAGTATTGACAAGACTTTACTTTAAGTAGTGCTTATATTAAAAGAGAAACACTTTCAAAAGGAAGCATCTATTGTCATGACAGAAAATAATAAAACTCACTTAGCAAGAAATGTTGAAAACCTTACGGAGAAGAACATCATAATTGTTACTTGTGCTCAAAATGAAATATTGAAGTTGAGACTCTCCAATAATTAAGAAATAATGGAGTTGAATGCTTATGCTTGATGATTAGATATGCAATTAAATTTGTTATTATCTGGAGATCAATGTGATAGAAAGAGGATTAATACTCAAAATTAGTACCAGATTAAATCAAGAAAATTAGTTTAAGATAAAAGATGAATTGAATCTTTGAAAATGATCCAAGGAAAAAAGAAAATTTGTGGTATGGATGTCCTGAGATAAATGGGAATTACCTCTGAAAAACCTATAACCATTTACAGGAAGAATAATAATGGCGTAAGATCAAATTAGGTTATCACTTAGTCAAAGGATAGACTATTGTTGGATATAAAAGAACCTATGTTTCTAAAATTTGGAAGATTCAAGAATGGAATGAGGAAAATAATGTCAGAGTTAGGTTATCGGATTGACAAAGGGAATTTTCGGATAAGGATCCACTATTATTTGGAAGAAGATAGAGTAAGAAGTTGCACTGAATGTAGCAAGGTAATATCAAGTATGCTAGGAAATGAAGACCGAAAGTCATCAATGGTATGACATGTAACTCACTTGAGATTCTAGAAGGAAAATAGTAGAACACAAGAAAAATTGATCCGTCTTTGATTAGTAGAATTAAAATAGTGTTCTAGTGAATGGACTCATCAAAGAAACCAATTGTTTTTGGAAACTCGACTTATAGGATTTTGATCCTAAAAAAATATATATAGTGGGTAAGTAGTTGCTTAGTAAACCTGAAAGGTTATTTCAGTTTAGCAATTATGATAGTGTTGTGTAAAACCAAAATCATACCATGAGACATTTTTTTGAATAAATGAGCTTTATTTATTATTTTAGTCAATTAAGTAAATGGTGGGCTAAATCTTGAATGATTTGTAAAATTCTAAAATGGACGTTTGGATAATTATTTGGAAAGAAAGGAAACTCTATTAAAGTTGAAGAAGGCTGGAATATAATCATAGACTTGATAAATGTCAAAAGGAATAATATATCGAAGTGATTGATGAAACTTAATTAATAACAAAGCTTAAGTGTGGAGCAGTATCAAAATTGATAAGTGTCTAGGAGCAAGGTTATGCTCGAGATAGACAAGCAATCAAGGGAAAGTAATTTATGGTAGGAATAATGAATGTGTAAGTGGTGGATGGACTCAGTTTATGAGTTGTCTAAAAGTGTAAGTACAAAGGAAAAGGATTGGACCCACGATGTAGTGTACAATACATCGACATTCTTCTTCCATTTGGGTTATACTAAGGATAAATTCACAGATCAATGAATTTCAATCACTAACTATAGTTATTATATATATAGGATGTAATTATGGAATCAAGCTCTTGGGAGAAGAAAGCATGTGTGAAGCATACGAGATTTCCCTATGTGATAGAAAGGATAAGATTATTGCATAGGAGGATTGGTTTGTAAATCTTACGTATTTTTGGAAATCATCAAAGTTGGCTTTGAGATTGGTGGGACCCTTTGATGTATTGGAAGTCATGAATCTAGTTGCTTATAGACTAGCGTTAACTAGAATAGTACTCAGTACAAGGTCCAGTGGGACCAGTACACTGAGGATAGTGCTACTTGGGAGGATTTTGAGACGATTGACCATCATTTTCCTCATTTGCTTTCATAGATTAGTATTTGTTTTATGCAGAGATACTTGATACTCTGGTTTTTGATGCACATGTTGTGAACTTTGATAGCATGGATGCTACTATTATTTGTTTATGTTTATGTTTGAGAACTATGTTGTTAGTTACTATTTCATTATGATTGAGATAGTATGTTTTATTGATTGTGATGTTATGCTTATTGAATGATTAATAAGACATCGAGACGATGCCTCTTCCAAGAAGGGAAGGATGTCACGTATAGATTTTTATTGATTATAAAAATGCAATTATTAATCATGATATTGTTATTTAAATTGAAGTTAAATTGAAACTTAAATTGAGGTGAAATTGAAATTGAAATGCAATTTTATTTAAACGAATGGGGTTTGTCATTGTTGATGAAAACTCGAGTGCAAGTGAACATATGAACAAGTGAACATGAATGAAGGCGAGAACAACGATCAGGTAGAGTCATTTTAGCCATTAGACATTTATGAGGATGATGGAATCTCACACACACACTTAGTTATAATTTAATGTAATTGCAAATTTTAAATTAATTTTAAATTGATTTCTTAAAATTGGTGAAAAGAATATGTCGTTTAAATGGCGATTTGAGTATTTTATGATGAAATTGTTTCTATTTGAAATATTGGATTCCTTATGTCAATATTTTTCCAATATTTAGAAATAATGAAGCTCTTATTTGAAATTAATAGAATAGACTTTTAATTGCGAAATTTATTAAAAAGTAATAAAAATTGTGTTATTGATTTAATTATTATTTTCTCATTTGATACATGAGAGAGGAAATATATGTTTAATTGGAAATTAGAAATAAATTCAAATAAATGAATTTAGTTAATAATTAAAATTGAATAGAAATCAACAATACGTTCAAACATGAAATTAAAAATTGGAATGGAAACAACCATTATCAATTTGAATTCAAACACATTTCAATCAATTAGCATGCAAACAAGGAGAGAAACTTGGAGTTCTGGAGATAAAAACGTAAATTGTGGATCAAATTCAAGAGAGAACTCCACCATTTTGCATGAGACAAAGGAGCAAAATTCGAAATTAGGGGAGAAGAGTAAAATCCGTTTTTGGAAGCAGAGTTTTTTTTTCCATATACCAAGCATGCGCAGTCAGGAAGGGGTGCCATTTTTTTTTTGGGGAGTACTTTGATTTTTAATTAAGGGAGAGGCAAGCAAAAATGAATGGGGGGAAATCCATCTGAGAAAAAAAAGAGAAATGACAGGGGAAATTGCTCACGTGCAACCAGAGAGAGAGGGGCGTAGATTTCTTAATTATTGAATTCTTTGATCTTCTGACCATCAACTCCCATGCACATGGAAGGAGAACTGGGGAGGTGGAAAGGAGAAACAACAAAGAAGAGATGAGGTAGAGTGCGGCCTAAGGGAAGAAGAGGCGCAACAAGAAAGGAGAAACAACAAAGAAGAGATGAGGTAGAGCGCGACCTAAGGGAAGAAGAGGCACAACAGGGAAGGAGAAAGGAGGGAGTGAAGAGTTAAGGTGGGAGATAAGGAAGAATGGAGAGGGCGCAAAGGAAGGTAGAGGGAGAACTCAACCGACAAGGAGAAGGCGTGGCAAAGTGGGAGATGGGGTTTGGATGATTGACAACAAAGAGGAAGGAAGAGTATGGATGATGCACAACAAAGAGGAAGGGGGATTATGGATGGTGCACACAGACCTAAGGGAGAGAGAGGGATAAGTAGTTGGTAGGGAGAATTGGGAGAGTATTAACCTGCTATCTCATAAGGAGATCGCATGCAACCAACAGGAATAGTAAGAGACCAAACATAGGAAGAACAAAAAAGATTAATTATTGTCTGAGATACATGCACAAATACAGTAAAAAACAAAAGAGGATTTTGATCAGAAGAACAATTACAAAGAAAGATTGACAGTTAAAGAGCACAAACCAGATTAAAGAAATTACCAAGTAGATTTGATGAGAACAAATTCACAGTCAATTCAAAAATTGAGTTTAATTCTTTTATTTTTATTCTTATATTTTATCAAATGAAACATGTCACTGTTTTAATCAAGAAGAGAACAAAGATCAAACACCAGACTAAAATTTTATGGAGAAAATGAATAACTTAACCAAAAAATTGTTAAACCAGCTTGAACAGTAAAAAAATCAAGGAACAATAGAATTGGTTGTTTAGTAAATTTTGTTTTTGCATAATTGAAAAGATGCATTCAGAAAAAGTAATGTTGTAGATTTATTTAAATTTAGAAAAAGCTTCAGAAAAACCAAAATCGTCAAATAAATAAATTCTCAAAATAATGCAAACAAGAAGGATAGTGATTTTGATTTAAATTAAATTGTTGATTATTATCCAGAATGAAAAGATTATATATAATTTTGTGTATTAAATATGCTTGAAAAACTTGAGTGAAATTTGACAATTCTTTAGGATTGATATTAAATTGTTAAGAAATCAAAGTGTAAATATGAGGTGTTTATGTTTTGAAAAGATATAATTTTAAGGGAAATATGAAAAATAGAAAAGAAAAGGAAATAGAATTTGAAATATGATTACTCAAAATTTAAACGAATTAGAAGAGGATTATATGGAATTATGATTGAATTTCTTGAGTAAATGAACCGAAAGAATGTGTGCTCATATAATTCTTGTTTTATATGTACTTAGTTACATACTTGAGATACACCTTCTTTATTTTATTCTAAAATCTGAACATAATGTTATTTGTGATTTAAAACTGTGAAATTATTGTATTAAAAACCATGTTTGCTTGAAAATGAAAGTGCATTTCATGTGTTTGAGAAAGATTATTTTTTATTTTGAATGGAACCATGCATGCTTGATAATTGAATGTGCATGACATGTGTTTGGAAAGTTACCTTCTGGGACGAGTGGCGAATATGGGTTATTAGAGAGTGTAGTTTTGCTTTTTCAAAACTGCTTTATTTGTCGTGCATGCCATTTTACTTGGCCAAGAACTTAAGGACTATTGAAATAGATGGAATTATTGAACTCTCTACCATATCCTAGTATCGAACTTGCTTATTTATTGAATGAATTAGAAAAATGAAAATGCTTGTGGTTTTAATAGTTATAATAGGCATGCACTAGATTCCATCCTGCTTGTCGACTTATTTTTGCTAAGCGATTTGTGCAGGGTCAGGTATTCTTTGAATGACTAAAGAATTCTGGGGAAGCATAAGCTTTGAGGTTGGGCAGAAAAAGCGCTTGATTCTTGTTCTCATCTTCATTATTGAAGATAAGCTATGGATTGAAGATCAAAGGATGTTATCTTCATTTATGAATAATTGTATTCCTTAAATTATGTAATGTAGAGCTTAAGGCAACAAAATGCCTAAGTCTTGAAATGTAAACTTATATTACAACTTCTTTCACATTATTATCAATGTCGTGTAAGATGACACGTGTATGAATCTAACTGGAAATATTATGAATCTATTTATCAACTTTAAGTCGTTGTTTTGAAAATCGATTGGATTTTATGATGTCTAATGAATGAAGTGTCGACTTTATTTTGAATATAAATGAATTTATTTAAAAGTATTGTCATTGTTTGAATTGAAAAATTTCGCACTTTATAGATCACAACGTTATCATTGACTCGAGATAGTATGTATAACAAAGAAGGTTCACTATTAATGGGCAAGTCACATGGTGTGAATGTTATGGCGGGTGCTTTATCCACATGACCTAAAGGAGGAATACGAGTGAATAAAACCATGTTCACATTTCAGATGGGCTAGGATCAATAGACAAAGAAGCAAACATTATCAAATTATCAGAATGGCAAGGAAAAGGACTTGTGTATATCTACAGTTGGTTGTTAGGCTTGGCTAAAGATTTATTAGAATTTTGTTTCTTACCATCAATTCAGATGGTACCGTTATCGACATGGTCTTGGATAACATGCCTAAGATGCACACATCATTTGATATCATGACCAAACACTTGATGGTATTGCTAAAATTTCTACATGTCATACTAGTTAGGATAGGACTCAGACATCGATCTTATATCGAGAAGAGAAATTAAACAATCTTTTAACAATTTATGAAGAACATTCATGTAGGACTGAGATAAATTTGTAAAGATCTTGTTACGTCTTGCAGAGTTCTTGTTAGTAGGAACAATTACCATATTCGCTACCGCTTTATTCCTTTTTTATTCTCTAGAGACAAACATAACTAATTGATTATCTAGATAGGGGGATGAGGAGAGACCCTCATACCGAGCCATTGTCTGTTGATATTCACATAGTGCAACACATAAATGAGAAAAGGAAGGGTATTTCATCAGGAGGAATTACTCTCCCAACACCGATAATAGGTTTCCAATGAACACACTTTGTACATAAGAATTTAGTAGGGCGTAGAAAATTTGGGAGAAAAAAGATTGATAACGAGCAATGAAATTAGTTACTCTTTCATGGGTTCCCTACTTGCACTAGATGAGATCGATGAAGGTGATATTTGGTATGATGTTTGCTTGGAATTATAATTGATCAAAATAGAAAATGGAGTGATCAGGAAGTGAGCAATACCATTCCAATGCAACATCCTTGAGGGACCACAGGAATAACTTTGCTAGCAAAGCATCATGATAAATAAAATAAGTACACATGGTAGTGAAAGATGAGACATGTGTCTCGGGTCTCTCCTACCATTGTACTTATCTAATTTAGGAATTTATGGCCCTTGGGGTATATGGGAATTCAAAATAGTGAGGGCTAGAGAACTATAACATTAATAGGACTATAGTGTGGATTGAGAGGTGGAGTTAGTCAAGTTGTCCAACTACGATTGCATCCACCCCATGTTTTGTATCAGAGCATTAAGGATAGGATCAGTTGACAAAGCCTGACTAGTTGAGGAGCCAAAGGTGGTAGTCTAGGTTTTGGATGCAGAGGTTCCAAATCCCAAAGGGACATAGTTCACTCTGATCACAGGAATTTTAGGGGCTATGGTGTTGGTATTATCAACATTGGAAATGGAGTGAACAAAAGGACCAATCTCCACCATATACATAGACACTCCTAATATTGAAACATGCGATTGGTGGCCAGTGATTTTTGATTGGACATCTTGAGCGTTACCCAAGACATAAGTGTACAAAGGGACCCTAATCAGAAGGAACCCTGAGATAAAATTCCTCTGCTATGAGAGAGGAAAATTTAGAAGGAGCATCGATATACTTCTGAAATTCCATGAGCACACATCCACATGGAACATTTTGAAGATATCACCCTCCATTTGTTTCCCTCAAACCCAAGTGGTGGAAACGTTATGTAGATGACACTAATATTTGTTGGTCACATGGTCTTGATAAACTAGAAGAATTCCATTCCCACTTAAACAATATTTCTCCTCACATCTCTTTCACCAAGGAAATTGAATCTGACAACCAACTTTCCTTCCTTGATATCCTTCTCATCAAGAAAGTAGATGGTTCTTTATCTCGTTCTATCTTTCGAAAATCTACCCACACTGACCTTTATCTTCACTCCACCTCTCACCATCACCCTTGCCAAAAATTGGGGGTCCTCAAATCCCTGGCGCACAGAGCCTTCGTAATTTGTGATATTGAGCATCTTGACCAAGAATTGGCCCACCTTATCCACGTATTCTCATTAAATGGTTATAAAAGGAAACAGATCAATAGGGAAATCTGCCAAGCCAAAGCTAGGCTCACCCACCAACCCATAGCCCCTCGCCCCCCTTCCTCTCCTTTAGCCACCCTCCCCTATGTTGAGGGTGTCTTGCAAAAAATTGCTAAGATCCTCCTCAAAAAAGGTATCAATTGCACTTTCAAGCCCATCTTCACCATTATAAATCAAATTCCTTCCCCCAAAGACCCCCAAGATCCTTTCCTCAATTCGGTGTTTATCAAGTGTCATGCTCATGTGGCATCCCCTATATTGGAGAAACAGGACGTTCTATCAACACACAAATCAAAGAACATTGTGCTGACATAAGGCATGAACGTATCTCCAAATCCACTCTAGCTGAACACTCCTCTAAGATGAAGCATCACATCGCCTTAGAAGACACCAAAATCTTGTTCAACGAAGATATCTTCTTCAAGAGAAAACTCAAAGAGGCCATTGAAATCAACAACCACCCCGCCAACCTTAACCGAGATGGAGGTTGGGCCCTAAGTTTCTCATGGAAACCCCTTCTAAATAGCCTCATTTCCCTCTCTCCTGATCTCCCCTAATCCCCTTTCTTTCCTCTTGCTTTTCTTTCCCCACCCCCCCCTCCTTTGCTCGCCCTTTCTTTCTCCCCTTCCCTTGCTCCTGTGGGTTTCCGGCCTTCTCTCCCTCCTCCTTATCCTCTCTTACTTTTCCTTCTTTTCTCCCTCCTTTTCCTCCCCTTTCTTGTCCTTTCTTTGTTATTTCCTTCCCTTATCTTCTTCTTGTTTTTTTACTTAATTTCATTTATTGTTCTCTTATCTTTTTTCTTCTTTCTTGGTTTATTTATTTCTTTTTATTCCTTTCATCTTTTCTTTATCTATTTTGTCCTTTATTATAATTTCTCTCCCTCTTCTGTAATTTTGGCTATTTTTACTTTTTGCTTGTCTTTCCTTCCTTTTTCATTTTTTCTTACTTGATTGTTTTTCAATTTCTTTCTTGCTTGGTTCCTTGCTTTCCCTTTTGCTTATATCTTTTATTTCTCTCTTCTATTATTTTAGACTTTTTTGAAATTTAGTTTCCTTCTCTATTATTCATTTGCTTTATTTGTTTTTTAATTCTATTAATTATCTTCTCTTCTTAATTTCTTTTTTGTTTCCTTTCTATTTTTATTACTTTCGATTTCTATTATTTTAGGCTCTACCTGTTTAGTTTTTTCTCCTTTTTCATTGCTTTATTTTGTTATTTTATTAATTATCTTCTCTTCTTTATTTCAATTTTTATTCTTTACTAGATTTATTTCTTTGATTCTTCTCGTGGTTTGTTTTATTGTGTTCTTTCTTTCTTTTGTTCATTCTTTGATTGCCTTCCTTTCCATTTATATTTTGTGTCTCTTTTCATTTTTGTCTTGCCTTTATTTGTTACAATTTATGTTGTATTTTGTGTTTTACTTATTGGTGGTGTCTTCATGTCTTGGGGGTTTTATTTGTTTTCCTTTGTGTTTTTAATCTTAATTTGTCTTTTTTAATTCATTTTTATTTTTGTTTCTTGTTAGGTTTCTCATAAAAAAAATTGTTATTCATTTATTGATATTTATTTTCCTATGTTCTTTTTCAAAATTTATTTTTTCATTCGTCTCTCATTTTTCTATTTTCTTGTCTCTTTGTTCTCTTTTATATCTTCTCTTATCCTTGTGTTCTTTGTGGCTTTAATTTTCCTCTCATTTTTGATTTCTTCCTAAATTTCTTTGTTCCTTTCTTTAATTCAAGGATCCTTTTGGTCCTCTTGTTTAATTATTTTGAGGTTTTCTAGGTCTTCTCATTCTTCTTTTCAATTTTCTCCTTTTTTTTTTCTTTTTCTCCTCCCTTTGAATTTTTCATCTTTTTGGATTTTGTGCCTCACAACCCTCCACACCACCCTCTCCCCTATTTCTATCCAAGTCTGCTATCTAATTTTTATTTCTCTCTCTATCTGCTAATCATCTTGATGATGGATCACGGAGTTTGATCCGAAATGTTGATGATGAAAAAATTGCACACAGTTTTATCCAGAAATCTTGATTACTAATGATCATGGACTGTGGAAACAAAATTGTTAGAGTAATTGGTTATTTAATTTATTAATTAAACAATATTTGTTTAATAAATTAAAGTTCCCTTTTACCATCTACAGAGGCTGAGTACCGAGCTGTTGTGCTTGCTAGTCAGGAGATTTTATGGCTTCGTCAGTTGATGACTGAGTTTGGTTTTCCTCTTGATAATCCCACTATTCTTTGGTGTGGCAATCAGAGTGCTATACGCATTTCTTGTAACCCGGTGGAGCATCAGTGGACGAAGCACATTGAGCTTCATATGCATTTCATCAGACAATTGATTCAGGATGGTTCTCTCATCTTGGAGTATATTCCCACTGTCGAGCAGGTTGCAAACATCTTCACAAAACCTTTTGCATCTCCGCACTATCTTCAGTTGCACTCTATGCTTGGGGTGAAGGAAGTTGTCCTTGGGGGGTCTTTATGAGGCCTTCCTTCTTTCATGTTTCTTTCAGCATGTTCTTTTATCTCTTTTTGGAGAGGAGTTTTTCCCACTGGCTTTTCTCCTTTTCTCCATTTCATAGAGATTTATTTGTACTTGGGTACCTGATCTGGCCTTGTTGCCAAGACCCATTGCTTTTGCTTTCAGTAGGTTCTTCTAGGTTTTAGCTTCTCCCTAAGTCTAGCTTAAGGGGGGGTGTTAGAGTAATTGGTTATTTACTTTATTAATTAAACAATATTTGTTTAATTACTTAAAGTTCCCTTTTACCTCTTTTACACTTAAGCTAACATTAGGTGCACAATAATTAATTACTTTATTAATTATTATCGTGCAAGCCTAGGGTTTTCAACTATATGTGGTTGAAAACTATCTTTTGTATCATTATTCATTTTACATTTTGGGTGAATACATTGCTCCACATTCTTGAGCATTCTCTTTGCTTCTCCTTGTAACATGTATTATTTTCTTGCAGAGGTCACTGGGCTCCTATGAAGTTGTATCTTCTCAACTCCAACAAAAATGTTATCAAATATTGGGAAAATCTACTCAACAAGAGGCTCAACACAGTTAACTAATTTAATTGAGAGTTAACTTGATCAACTAATTAGTTAACTAATTAGCTTGTTGATTGAAACGTAGAACTAACTAAATTGACATGGGTGAAACATGAGATTGACTCATTAGTTAACTCACTTTGATTGATAAGTGAAATATGGGTGAGGATAATTAGAATTATCTATTTATTTTATTAGATATATATGTGGATTAATTAGGAGATAATTAATTAACTAGACATATGTGATATAAGGGGAATGGGATAATTAATTAATACAATGTAATAAATTAATCAACAAGGTGAATAATCATGATAAAATTGATAAATTGATGGTGTGCCAAAACGATGAGAATAATTGACAACATAATTAATCAATTGAAAAATAATGATAGAATTGATTGTTTGGAATGATGAAGTCAGTCAACAGCATGAGACTAAGGTGATTAAAATGGGATAATTACAATAAAGATAGGGCAACAAACTTTAGATATCTATATGTTGGAAAGCATGTGTTAGAGGTCACAAATATGACATTCTCTTGCTCTTGATAGAGCACTAATACTTTGACATTGTATTGCAATTAGATTTGTTGTCAAATAGTAAATTTGGTGTCTTTTTGGAGGCTATATATTTTTGAAAATGTTTCCCTATGACATATCTTGTGTTATGTATTTATTTCTCCATTAGAATGCTTTGATTATGTTTAATCTTGTAATTACTCTTCTAATAAGATTAATGTGATTTATAATATTTAGTATCAATGTTAACCTATTGAGCGTTGGTACTTGTGTTGGATTTCTCACATTCCTATAATATTCTTCTCTTCTCTTGTGCAAGTAATTTCATTATAGCAAGGTTATAAAATGAAATTCAAACCTATTTTACAAGTATTTTACAATATTTTTTTTATGGTTCTTTTTTCAAAAATTGCTAAACCTCTAGGATGCTTCCTTCTAAGTACATGGTACTCTTGTTTAACATATTCAACATATAATGCTTTGTTATGTTCTTAATAAACTCATGATAACGTTTGTACACTATGTTAAATAAGTTTTTTGGATAACTGATTTGCACAAATTATGATTTTCCTTATTGCTATACCTCTTGTATGGTTGTACTAAATAATATAATCTAAGGTTTGTGTACAAATTGATACATGTATTGAATAATTTGTAGATCTCTATGATGAAAATTTATATTTAAATCTAACTTTTGTGGCACAAATTGATATTTTTTTGAATTTTTTCTTGATTTAGAAATATTAGTGTTGAAATTTATCTTTGTGTTTTCAATCATATCTCCCAGCTCGTTATAATGTTTCCTTTATGCCATTACCTTGAAATATATTCTCCTTTTAAAAATCACTCTTTTCTAAGTTCTTTCTTCATAACTAGCTTTCTCCAAATGATTCCCAAATGCCATGTAAGTTACAAACTATATTTTGGAAGATCATATAAAGGGTTTGAAAATGATTCCCAAATGTCATGTAAGTTACAAACTATATTTTGGAAGATCATATAAAGAGTTTGAAAAATTTAAAACAACATGAAACTATAGTAGCATTGTTTGGACTATGGATTCCTTAGCAAACCAAAGTAATACAATTCACTTAATTTGGAAAAAAAATGATATTTTTTTAACAAACTAAAAAATGTTCAAATATTTACAAAAATAGGGAAACAAATGTTGCTTTTTAGTTATTTCATGTCAAATAAATTAGTAAATATAGATTTAATGGTAGAAGTATCATATTTCACTTTGTTTATAAGTATTTGAAAGCTACAAATTAAGATTTGTATTTACAACTTTTCGGTTCTTCAAATCCATCAATTTTAGACTAGTGAACCTTGCAAAAATGTTCTTATTCATAAAGACTACTAAATTGTTGAGATGCAAGTTTATTTTTCTTTTATGCACTTGAGTATAGCAACACAAAAAGATCAACATCTACAAATAAACACATTGATAACATTAAGATCAATTTAATTGACAAATTTTATGTAGATTGTTTAACATCTCTGTGGTGAGTTGTTGCTAATATTTTTATCATTTATTTGAACCTTGATAAAGACTTGTAAATCCATGAGCAAAATTTAGGAAAAATAAAATAAAAATAAAAGAGTAGATCTATGTGACAAACTCAAAACTTACTTATCATTAGACTCCAATAGTTGATGAAAAAAGCCTCTTCCTCCACAATCTTTCTTGAGATTCAATATTTTGTTACAAAACTTCACAACAACTACTAATTACAACAAAAGAGATGCAAATTACTACATATGTTAGAGTAGTGCCATCACCACAACCATTCCACACCATTGAGGACCATAGCTTCATTTAATTATGCAAGTCCATAGATAGACAAACACTTTATTATTTAGTTACTCGAAGTTGATTGAGAATATTTTCTGCAAGATTTTTCAGATTGTATATGTCTTTTCATAATAAAACGAATATTAAATCTTGTTTGTGCAATATCTAAATGTATAGATTTAATAATGCTCACATCAGCAATATAATTTTAAAAGATAATTTCATTAAAGTCATAACAAATTTTCATATTAATTTATCTCACTTCATAATACAAAAGAACTATTATGTTATATATAATAGTATTGTATATCATTTAAACAATAAAACATCAATAGAATTAAAATTTGATCAAAATAATTTAATGCATTAAAAATACAATAAAATCTAAATAATAAATTTTTAAGTCTATAATAGTTCACTGAATAAATAAAAAATTGCACCCAATGAATCCATTAACATGAACTAAAATAATATTTACTAATAATAATAATTAGCTTAGATAATCAGATCAATATGATTTGAAACAAGTGCTAACAGGTAAATTGTTTAGATCGACACTTCCAAATACAGAGCGTCTCGCTTTACTTTTGATGTGTAACTTCAGTTCTCAGTTTTTGAAAGGGCAAAATAACTTCCTCCCCTTCACTATCGAGCAAGAAATTGCCCTTCTAAAAGAACTTAAGAGGAGCCCATCAAATTTGAATACTTCCCGAAGGTCAAAGGTTCCAATTCCCGCACATAACAAAAGGGTTTGTTAAGTCATTGAGAGTAGTAGTTCGAAGATTTATGATCTCTAATTATGCCGGGCGGAGTGGCAGGCAAGTTATGTTATTTGATGTATACACCCAATAAAATAAAACAAAAGATTGTTTCTGGTTAGAGAGTAAATACATTTAAAAATTTTGTTTCTGGGATACACAGTATGTTAGGCGATCTGAAATGTGTTTTTATTTTTTAAAGGACTTTGTATTATATTTTTTTCTTTGATATGTTGAGCTTCGAATGCATTTTTTTCTGACCAGAATTCCTTCTTACAGCTACAAGGCGTTCCTCAACGGAAATATAAATTTACGATTTTCACAGATTGTTTTTTAACAATTTCCGATGGACCTACAGGTATTTTGTTTAGTATTTGAATTTTCTGCGTCTTTTTCCTCACTTCTGCAGCGATTATTTTCTGGTATAGCCTTAACCGTAACCCTTTTTCCCCCTAGCGCTAACCCGATCTTCTCCCAATTATAGCCCCGTTAACTGACAAAATCTTCATCTTTTGGTTTGCCGAGTTATTGCCGAGAAGGATTTTTTTTACTACAGTTACAGATTCATTTTTGTCATTACTTTGAGAATTTTCTTCTTAATTATTTTTTACACTTTTTGAATTTGCTAAATTCCTCCTTTTTGAGTAAGCTCCGGTTTAATCACTACGATGGAGGGAATCTCTACTGCCAAATTTATCTTAGGTTCTCACCTGGCCTCTCCCTTTGGGTTATGCCGCACTCAATTTAGTAACCAGTCAGCAATGTGTCTAAGCGTTGTAATCAGTGTTTGGAATAAGATAACAGGTCTTGTTGCGGACTTAGTTGTCTTGTTAATCATTGCATTGTTAGTTTGGGTAACGTATTAATTGCTTTTTGGGGTATGGATGGTTGAATTGTCGGTTGTGTTCTAACCAATAAGCATTTGGTTGGCCAACCCCTAAACAGTATGTCAGAAGATGGGGTTAGGGCACTGGTGCAACTAGTTTATTCTGTATCCAAGCATTGCATTGTACTGTACACTACTTTGCTGAAGAAGACTATCGGTCTTTATATGTTCTGCTTTCCATTAATGATTTTTATTCTATTTCTGCAAGTAGTGTAATTTGACAGTGTAGCATTTAGATGTCAACATTCACTGACTTGAACGGTGTCATGTTTCCTTGGATTATATATATAAGGAAGCCCTTAATATTTTTACCAATTGAGCTCATTTGATTTAGCTGGATCTTTGAATTAACTTTTTAAACAGAATTCAATTTGTTACCAAATTTCCTATTTATTGTTTTATGTTGATGCAGGATAATTACAGAGAGGAGGGCAAAAAAGTGAACTGGAAAATGAAAATGGAGGAATTGATGCAACAGTTTCTAGGATTAGGATTGGAGTTCTATGTCACTATTGGAATTTTACTTGTTACCTCTCTTCTACTTTTCATTGGTGAGTCAAATCGATATTTCCTTCACCTTTTAGAAATACATAAGAAATTTCTTTCTCATTTCAAATGACTCGTCAGTGGTTTGTTAGATTGTGGTATCATAAATGAAATTATCGTTTGATTTGATTTAGCAAATTGTTTACTATAAATGCTGTTTAAATATAACTATAGGTTACTATTCATTAATACATGGAATTCCAACTCATTGCTTGCCTTTTAGAAAAGGACGTGCAATTTTCACAACTCAAAGTTGAAAAAGTAGATTACAAGTTGAGTTGATAAAGGGGAAATTCATTTAATGAAGTTGGCTTGAAAGTGGAAAACAATTACAGTGAAATAGTAAGGCCAAAATCTTTTGCACTATTGGCTTCTTCCCATAGTTTGAATTAGATGTGTCCAAGTTGTTAGGCTTTGAATATTGCCATTTCACAGAAGTTTAGAACAAAAAATAGTTTCTCGCTTGAGTTGCATAATGTATACAATAATCCTGGACCTGATATGAGTTTGATGAACATGGAAACTGGGATGAGATGAATAAAGACTGACACCATTTTTTCTGTTTATTAAAATCTATTAAACATAAATGTCATTCACATACTTGAGACAATCCAACTGGAAACCTAAAGATGTTATCTCGCTCAATTATTTCACAATGAATGATATGCACATGCATAGATTTCTAGAGGGTGAAGATTCCCATAGCATGCTACCTATTTAATAGAATCTACCTTTAGAACTGAATTAATTGCCGATTAATGAAGTGCACATCTTTTCCTAATTGAATCCTGTCATACCTCTTGAGAGATAGTGTCACGTTCTCCTAACTGCCAAGGCAAAAAGTGATCTCCAATTTACTAGTGTGCACCAACACCTTATTGTATCTTGTCATCGCTGTTGAGAGATAAAGTTACATGTTCACTATCTCCCTATATGATGAATGTGAGTACCAAGTAGCGTCCTTATGTTTGATATATGGAATATTATACCGGCCACTTAAAAAACGGGAACTATTTCTAAATCCTTCCCATTAGGACCATTTGATTTTTATGATTTTATCAGAATTTGTAAAACAGGTACTAACCCAAAACTAGTATATAATAAAATTGTTAAACTTAATATAGATGATCATTAAATCAAAATAGCATAACAAGGTTAGTTTCCAATAATACCAGAGATATGCAAAAAATTTTCAGGAGACAACATCTGCATATAAGCAAAATAGCATAAAGAAAGCTCACTATAGCATGAAAACAAGCTCAAGGAATGGATACATATATAGGAAAGAGGGGAGGCAAAACCGACCCATGAGAAAAGTAACTCTAACTACCAAAAATAGGGGGAGTTAAACTCATGGAAGGTGGCATATACCTTTATAAGAAACCACTCACTACACCTAAGCAAACGAAACTAAATGTGTAGGAAGATGCATAATATCTAACTAAAGAAAATAAGAAACCACACTAACAGCCCCTTTAAGCACAACTTAGGTGGATGAACAGATGTGTCCCGACATATGAAGTTTGATGAGGTACCATGTACAAATAGATCTCACCAAAAGAGAAGTCCCCAAAGAAGAGAAATCGAAGTCCCCCTCAAATACAAAGAGAAAAGATCCCTCCAAAGTAGAGAGAGAGGAAGGACTAAGTAGCCCCGTAAAGGCATAGCCTTTTGCATTCCCATTAAAGCCTGTAAATGAAGAAACTTGCTTTCTATAAAGGGTTTGGTTAAGATGTCAGCAATTTGCTTGGAAGTTGGGTAGCATTGGAGATCAATGACTTGTCCATGTATATGTTGATGTTATTAGCAGCTTCGGGCTGCTTCTTCCAGCTTACACAATTCGAGAATAGGCATAAATTAAATGATAACCTTTCAGCTATTTAATTTATATGTGCATGATTTAATTCATGAGGGCTGACCTTCCTTATGTTCAAATAATTCGTTTTATATTGAGGCCGACCTTTGGCATTTATTGTATTTATTTTATTCTCTCTAAGAGAGCCGACCTAATTGAGGAGGTGCCTCATCTTGTATATATACAAGGTCGCATTTGTTCATTCATGATTGAAGTTCATCCATCATTCCTACAGCAGTTCGCACTTAAGCAGCAGAGCATCATCTTGTAGCAGCAGTCCGATTTCAAGGAAGAACATATTCATTTGTATCTTTTGCATCTAGGAGAGGTGCGACTATTATTGTATCAAATTCAGCCATTGCTGGGCCTGTGTTGTAAGCAGATTTCTGCTCTTATTCCTATATTATATAAGAGAATCATTGCTGGGTTTTTCTCCCTCAAGAGGAGGGTTTTCCCAGGGTATCTTGCTGTGTTTATTGTCTTATGTGTTGCAATCTTATGAGTGCTTTCAATTGTGTTATTTGATCTATAAAACACTAACATGGTATTAGAGTGGGTTTGAAAAAGATCGTGATCAGATTTGTTTTGCAGCACTCACTTTAATCTTTTTCAGTCTATCCTTTTTTTTTGTTTTAAATTTCAAGATGGTGAATGGTCTGAAAATCGAGGATAGACTCGAAGGAGCTTCTAACTACACATCATGGAGGTTCAGGATCATGCTCACATTGGAAGAGAATGATTTGGCTGAGTTTGTGAAAACTAAAGTTCCCGAACCTGAGGAGGAAGAAGAGAAGTTGCAGTGGAGGAAGAAAGATACTAAGGCAAAGAAAGTGTTGGTTGATTCCGTTAAAGATCATGTTGTTCTAATTGTCTTCAAGTTGGATACCGCAAGGGAGATGTTCACTACCTTGGAAGAGATGTACGAAATCAACAACACCAGCCAGACACTTGCACTAAAACAACAACTTCTTCACGTTAAGATGGCAGAAGGAGAGTTTGTCATCACCTACTTCATGAAGATTTCCGAATTGAGAGATCAACTCTCTACCATTGGTCATATTGTTGATGACAAGGATTTGACCATGTTGGCTCTTAATGGTCTCCCTTCATCTTGGGAGTCTTACATTCAAGGAATTAGTGCGAGATTGAAACTTCCCAAGTTTGATCAATTGAGGGCTGACTGCATTCAAGAAGAGTTGAGGTTGGCAGCTAGAGGCGTGGGTCAAAGTCCAAAGAATGAAGATATACATGTTCTCGCCTCTCATTCGTCGAAGAAAGGAAAAGTTTGGAAGAAAGGATTCTTCAAGAGGAATCGAGATAATGGGTTAGATGGTGCTCTTGCATTCAAGAAGAAGTGGGACCTCTCTCGTGTTTAATGCTTTAGATGTGACAAATTTGGTCACTATGCGAAGGATTGTCCTACCAGGCCTAATCAGCATGCTTCATTTGCGGATGTGATTGAGATCTCTCCCCAAAATGATTCTAGTGAATTTCTACTCTAGTCATGGGCCTATGTTCAAGTTGTGAAGGTTGTGTACTGAATTGAGTGCAAGAGCATCGTATCGTATTGTGTCCACCCTTCAAAATGTTTAAGAGATAAGTATTCTTTGTTTTGATTGCAATTACCCTTTTAGGTTAAAATTCAGTTTGCTAAGTTGTGCAAATCTGACTTTGATTATTTGAATCATGTGTGTTTAGTCAAAATCGTGGTTCTCTAGTAAATAGTGATCATTGTGATAAGCTTCCTTAGATTTATTCATTGAAAGTTGTATCATGCTAATTTGTGAAGATTGTCTTTTGTTATGCTGAGATTAGCTCTTCCAAGAAATTGGGAGAAAGACATGTCATGATTGATGAATTAATTATCTATTACTCAGGAGATTTTGAATTCTATGAGACTAAGTGAATGGCTGAAGACATTTTTTCGAAGAGGAAGAATTAACCTTAAGAGGGAGTTCTATGATTCACTGAGAATAAGTAAGGGTTTCAATGTTGCAAGGCCGGATGCTAAATTGTTGAAGTACCTCTTCAGCAATTGGGTTTTGAATTGCTCAAGTTAGGTCAACCTGGATTGGTAGCTCCACAAACCTATTCAGAATAGAGTGATCTGGGATGCGGTCGAAGAGGACAACCTTGAATCTCTACAGAGGTGTGCGTTGGAAACCATTTCTCTAAGGCAAGCGTTGCAGGCAATGAGGTCTGCGATGATATCCTGGTATAACTGGAAGCAAGTCTTCTGTGGCATTGAGTACAATAGAAGCCGAGTACATTACAGCTTGTGTGGCAGCTCGAGAAGCAGTATGGCTTCGAAAACTCCGTGCAGGATTGGTTGGAAAATCATTGAAGCCAACTGTCATTTGTTGTGTTAATCAAAGCTTTGAGAAGCTTTCTGTCTTTCCATGTGTTTCATGATAAAACTAAGCATACCACTATATCAGAGATATGGTATTGAGGAAAGATATTTAGTTGAGATCTATCAACATTGATGAGCAGATGGTAGTCATTCTCATCAAAGCATCTCTTCAGGATAATGTTTGTGTACCTTCAAGACAAGCTTGATATGGTGGAGAATGAAGCCCTAGCTGAGAGGGAGTCTCAATATCAGCGATCTTCAGAATTGATAATGCATTTCTCTATTGAGAGAGATTTGAGGTGCAAGCCCTTGATAATGCATTTCTCTTTGAGATTTGAGGTGAAAGCCCTTGTTCCACCCTCTGGGAGAGCCATGGTGGATGTCATGTGTGTGACTCCATGACAGCATCACGTGAGGAAGTCCGTGATGATTTTCTTGTACTTGTGTTTCACCCTTTGGGGGAGCCCTGGTGAAAGTCACGTTGAGGTGACAACATCACATTGAGTGATGAGCACTTGTACATACCATCTATGGAGGTAGCCATGATGGTTGATATCACGATGAGGTGATATCCGATATCATGATGAGGTGATATCTTACTTGCTTTCACAATGAGGTGATAAGCTCTGTATCACAATGAGGTGATATGCTTTGTGTAGCTGGAAGCCTGGAAGTATCATCCCTAGTTGAGAGGGAGTGTTGATGTTATTAGCAGCTTCGGGTTGCTTCTTCCAGCTTATACAATTCGAGAATAGGCATAAATTAAATGATAGCCTTTCGGCTATTCAATTTATATGTGCATGATTTAATTCATGAGGGCCGACCTTCCTTATGTTCAAATAATTCATTTTATATTGAGGCCGACCTTTGGCATTTATTGTATTTATTTTATTCTCTCTAAGAGAGCCGACCTAATTGAGGAGGTGCCTCATCTTGTATATATACAAGGTTGCATTTGTTCATTCATGATTGAAGTTCATCCATCATTCCTACAGCAGTTCGCACTTAAGCAGCAGAGCATCATCTTGTAGCAGCAGTCCGATTTCAAGGAAGAACATATTCATTTGTATCTTTTGCATCTAGGAGAGGTGTGACTATCATTGCTGGGCTTGTGTTGTAAGCAGATTTCTGCTCTTATTCCTTTATTATATAAGAGAATCATTGCTGGGTTTTTCTCCCTCAGGAAGAGGGTTTTCCCAAGGTATCTTGCTGTGTTTATTGTCTTATGTGTTGCAATCTTATGAGCGCTTTTAGTTGTGTTATATGATCTATAAAACACTAATAGTATAAGCTCTTGGATGTAGTGCATGTGAACCTTTTCGTGTTTGGTTTGCTGATGGTGGATTGGGTTCTATTTGTATGGCACTCGTCGTTATATAAAATGATATATGGTTGTTTGAATTGGATATCAAACTTAGTGAGAAAATGGTCCCAGTGGCAACATTAATAGTTTCATGATGCTCGACCTCAATGGAAGATAAAGCATTAGCAAACTATTTCTTGCCCAACCAACATATAGGACTTGAACTAAGTGAGAAGTTTGTAACATGAAGTGGACTTGTGATCCTGGGAATCACCACCCAATTTGAATATGTACACCCCATCAAGTCAATATTAGTACTTGTTGCATAGTGAATCCCATTATTGTGAGTATCTCGACCTTTGCTGCCTTTTAGTGTAGCTCATGTGGCTCTTGCGTAAATTGAGAGATCATTCACACAACATGTGAAATATTGTACCTTGTGTGAGTTAGATAAATGAGACCCCCAACAAGCTCTCAATTCAAGGTACCATCAACCAAAGGTGAAGAACATTGAGCCTCAAGTTTGACTCTAAAAATAATGGGAGTTGGAGTAGGCTTGCAATTAGCCATGTGAAATTGTGAGAGCAAATTAAGAGCATACTTCGATTGTGCAATGGTAATCTGAAGAGCAAGGGCTAACTAGGTTGAGCCCCTAAAGGCTTTGCCCTTTTTGGGCCATAGTCTCTATGCAAAGGGGGAACCATGAGCCCAAAACATTTCTTTTTCTAAATTTAATTTTTGAAAAATTAAAAAACAAAAGACGTGTTTTGTAATATGATATAGTTGTATGGCTTGCTTGGACAATATTTTTTTCCTTAGATGCTCTCAACCTGGATTTCAACAATTTTACTATCAATCCATATGTTTTGATGCCTTCCAAATGCAATGACATTGCTTGTTTGGCCCCAAAATGCCCAAAAAACTGGTTGCTTTCCTATGGCCGTGTTCAAACTGTTGTTGCAAAATGACTTCTTGATCTCTAATTTGGGCAAAATAAAAGCTAAACCTGACTTCCTTAAGCCATTCAGATACAATGGAACAACTAAAAACATTGCCTAGATTACCAAAATCCTACACACTTGAAATACAGAAAATTGAGAGTAAAACTCTAGAGATGTTAGTATTTCGTGTCAAACCTTTCAGATTCTTTGGATCATTTGAAGATGCAAAAGAGGAGCATATTGGGTTTTTAAGGAAATTCACATGCAAGTGATTAGCTCTCCTAGATCTCACAAATTGGAAATCAGATGATATTTCCTAACACAACTTGCTTTGATACCATGTTCAAATTTTTAAAATAGAGGTTAACCTAAAACTTAGTGTAAGGAGTAGATATAATCAAATTGTTAATACAAATGATCATAAAATCAAAATAGGATAACAAAATTATTTTCCAAGAATATGAGAGATATGTAAAAAATGCTCTAAGAGATAATATTTGCAAATAAGAAAAATAGCATAAAGAAAGTTCACAACAGCATGAGTGAAAGACAAGTTAGAGGAGTGGATATAGGAAAGAGGGGGGGCAAAACCGACCAATGAGAAAAGTAACTCCAACTACCACAAATAGGCAAGACTACACTCATGGAAGATGCTATCTACCCTTACAATGACCCACTCACTACGACTAAGAAAGCTAAACTAAATGTGTAGTAAAATATATAATAGCTAACTAAGGAAAATAAAAACCTTACACTAACAATTTTCCTTGGCTTTAATCTCTTATTTGAATTTGGAATTTTTTTGTTAATGTTTTTATGAAGACATTTACTTTTTGACTTAAGTTGAGGGGGCCAAATTAGTTCATTTCTCCATTTTCTTCTCTCTTCTTGTTGGAAGTAATAATCTAATTCTTCATGCTTGGTTTTGCTAAGACAATTTAGATTTGTCCCTATCCTTATGATGCTTTCACTCTTTTACAAAAGATTAATATGGGTTTATGTCTCTCCAATTTCTCAAGGATCTTTTTTGGTCAAATTGCTTCATAGGTTGCTTGAAGAGCTGCCTTATGCTTAGCCTTTGTATAAAATTGAGCTATCTTATGCTTAGCCTCACTTAACATGTATCTTAAAATTGTCTTCCTCTTATCCTGGTAGTCTGCCTAATTTCATTCTATGAAAACAATGAAACTGAATGAGTGTTTGTTGATATGGAAGTCCAAATTGAGAGGTGCTTTGACATATCTAAGAACTTTCATGGCTTTCTTTGAATGTATGATTGTAAGATCAACCATGAAAATAGAAGCCATGCTGATTGAAAATCAAATTCTAGGTCTATAAGCTGTAAGAAAGATCAATCTTCCTACTAGCCTACACCAAAAGTTCGCCTAAAAGCTGTTTTTTCACTTAACTTAGAGTTTGGCATGGTTCACTAAATGGCTTGCCATTTTTCAAACATGGCACATTTTTGTACATTCTCTGCCACTTCTTAGGTGCCTTTTTGCATTGACATTGTACTCTAGAATGGTGCTAATTGCTTAAGTCTTTTCCTTTTTCTTTTAAGGTAGAATTTTCAAGTCACTTTGCCACATTTTAAAAGCTTACAAGTGGAACTTTTTCATGGCAGTGCCACCACAAAATGGTGCCAATTTTCATTGATTACTTCTAGGTGTGGATTACTAAGGGATTTGCCACCTTGTTGGCATGGCTTTGTGCTGGTGTTACCATCTTAGTTGTGCACCACTCTTTGATAATTGGAACACTTTAAACCCTGGCGTGTTTCTTAATCACTTTGCCATTATTCCCTTAGGGCCTTATGTGAGGCAGAATGTGGAGATGGCTTTGCCACTACAAAAGTGTTAGAGAAATTTACTTAGCCATTTGCCCACCTCAATTCTAGATCCAATTCTTTTTGATTTCCTTCTGTCCTTTCTACTGTCAGAGCCACCATCAGTTAGGAATATCTTCTTTCTGCACTTGGAATAGTTCGAGCTCGGGCAATCTGCAAGAATGGTTGATTGAAAAATTGGGCCATGACCAAACAACTTTGCAACTTGATAGGGTAAGAACTTAGTTGACACAAGGAGGACCTCGTCAATGACAACAAACCTGACTAAAGGCAAAGTTTCATTGGGTTGCCAACAAAGTCAACAATTTATGTGAGTGCAACTACTGGCCATACCACACAGATCAAATTTGCTTGGATCCTAGGAGATCGATTCTCCACACAGAACACACCTCAGTCTGATTCCACTTGATACAGGGCAAAGTTCAAGGGTTCAATCAAAGACTGTCAAACCAAGTAGCTCGACCAAACACAAATACATAAATGTAATAATACAGAGACAAAATGGAAGAAAAACACATATTGTTATTGTTTCTCAACAGATGAATACATCCAACATGGTGCACAGGCCTACAACTTGTCATAAGACTGAATATTACAATTGTAGGGATAAATCTTACGATTTTTAAAAGATAGAACTTTTCCTGTAGTGTGAAATGACTACAATGATATTGGGGATGCATACTTGCACACATCAAGGGGCTCACAGCCAAACCCATTACAATCTCCAAGAGGTAGGGATGACCTTCTCAAATTGGCACACCGTTCAGATTTACAGTTACCCACGTAAGGATGGATTTGTCAGGATGCTACAATGTTGACTGAGATCTGAGGCTTCTGTTTTTATCATCCCAAAAACTGTTATAAAAATAAGCTCTGAGATTAGATCATGATGCATTCACATTGATGAGTCTCTATACATTCACCAAGGAGAAAATAAGAGAAGAACATGTAAGCCAGATCAGTGGAGACCTAGTAGGTTGTGGAAAATGAGATGCTTATCAGGCCACTAGCACACAGTAAAAACTTCAACTTAGGGAGAAGAACTGAAGGAACTGTCTGTGAACAAGTGTGGTGAGAATTCCACCACAAAATCCCATTTCACCAAGGAAACACCAAAAAAAGAAAGCAGAATATATTTGGTTGATGCAAGATTGCTGATGGGCTGAGGATGCTCCTGTTGCTTGCATCAACATGTGTATCTTATGTTTTTAAAGATATTTGCTCAGTGAAGTTTTTGAAATATTTAGTGGATAACATTTGCCAAATGCTACTAATAGTTTAGGTTTTTTCCTTTTGGAGCAAGTTTGTCTCTTTAATTTTATGTCAGTAGGATCCTAATGTAACATTTCCTTTCTCTAAACGGCTTAACAGTTATAAGGACATTAAGGCGCAAGAAGGCGGACACTATTTTGCTCGTAGGATTGAATGGAGGTGGCAAGACTGTACTTTTTTATCAGGTAATTCAGAATTTTCTCATAAAGGGACTGCTTATAGAAGAAATGTGTGGGCATGTAGTATTGTTATATGATTATATCTGCAATGCTGCTCATCCAATTTTCAATTGTTTTAAAATACTTATCAAATGATTTTGCATTCTATCTCAAATGGATCTTTACAATTTTTTTCTGTACAATTTAAACTTAGATAATCAGATACAATTAATTGTTGTGTTTAAAAGTTAAAAACACTTATAGATTAGAAAGGTTGTAAATACAAAATTTGGTTGAAGCCATGCAAACTAGATATAACAATTTTTTGTTTGTTAAAGGCAGTTCTGAGGGATTCTTTGCATGATATTCTATGAGCTGAACCATTCTCTATTTCATGTATGAGTAAGGAAATCTGCACATGGCTTTCCATTTCAGAGGAGAGATGATAGAAGTAAATAGATTTTGGCCATGGTAGTTGACATGATAAAGAGTAATAAACGTAATACAGTTCTGTAATAAATAGGTAATTTTTCTAGGAACTTCTGCCAATCTGCATTTTTACAATATCTGCAGGTTAGTTGTGGGAGTTGCATGCATATCCTAGAATCATTTGAGAACTCAGGATATGTAGAACAAGCTGTAGGACACCTTTTTTAAGTAACATACATGTCTACATATGGCCTCCATACCATGCTGGTCTCAAGATTATAAAATCTTTAATGAATTTGGCATTTCAATCACATAAACATGCAATAAACAAAACACAATTTTTTTTGTATTGAGGTACAGTTTCTATAAATAGCTATGTAAACTGCAATTATTTTTTCCTCTTTTCATGTTTTAAATTTTTTAACACTATTCTAGAACTGTGGTACCTAATGGCTCGTGTTGAATATTTTTGTAGAAATCGACAGACATGCTCCCTTCAAATAATGTTTTTCAGAGCACAATGTTCATTAAACTTTTATTTTATCCCCATTACATTTATTATTATTTGTGTTTTTCTTAAGCAATTTTAGGTTCTAGGTTGGTTTGTTTACAGTCCCACATACTAGGATAAGAGCTATCTGGAAATTCCTGCATTCTAAGATTAATGTCCAAGTGAGATTGAGTTGTAATCATTCTAGTTAGAACAGTGCACACAAATGAAATAGACAATTAGCATGAATTACTGGTACTTAAGAAACTAAGATAATTGTTTTCATTTTCAGCTGCGGGATGGGTCATCTCACCAAGGCACTGTGACATCAATGGAACCAAATGAAGACAGCTTTGTTTTACATTCAGAATCTTCAAAGGTACATGCACTATTATACTGTGTAGGTTTAGCTTCTTTGCAAGAATATTACCATAATGCCTTTGTATGAGAGAACAGTTGCATAATAGAGAGCTTCTGAAGAATGTGTTATCATTAACACATTAAATACTAAACTTGGGGGCCGCTTCTATTTTTTAATGAACAGTGACATTTTCTTCAATGTTGAGTGGCATTTTAGTTTTAACTATTGTTTTATCATTTTTTGCAATCTTTGTTTCTTGATCTTTTATATATTTCATTGTTTCAACTGTAGTAGCAAATTTGTTTCTCAGGAATAACTTGGCAAACTAAAAGATACAGGGTTTAGGGTTTGATCTCTAAATTGCCTTAGATACTCTTAGATAATTTATCAATTATGGATTATCAAAATTTGACAACACAAAACACCTCCATTTGTTAGCAATTAAATTTTACAGTCCTTACAAAATGTGACAGTCATAAATGAGTATTTAAACATCATAAAAAAACAATCAAATGCATGAAAATATAGCAACATACATTGGACAATGATTGAAACACAAGGACATGGTTTGGAGAAACCCCAAAAGGGAGAAAACTCCAGTTTGGATGAGAAAATCACTCTCAAAATCCACTATCAACAGTCAAGTACAATCAATGAAGATTAATATAGGTCTGCACATGACCTTTAAAACTCTTCAACATGTTACAAGAGTCAAAATATCCATCTACGTGCTGTTTTGCTCCATGCAGATTGTAACATCCCCAAATCGGGCAAATAGAAAAACCACAATATCTGCACAAATATGCAATAAAAAATTCTGATATTTTATTTTCAAATAGAAAACCCTTCAACGAACGCAGATCTGTGCTCAAAATATTTTTATGATTTTTAAGGAATTTCTGAATATGAAAAAGTTGCAGAAAATCCACTAAACAGCCCAGAAATTTGAGAAATGCATTATAATGATTCCTCTTAAAATTTCAGAGTTTGACAGAGGTAAACATGCAGATTTTTAATACCAAAAATACCTCAAAATGGTTCAGAATTATTTCCAAACCCTAGCCGACCCTCAAAATGGCTCTAGACTCATAAAATTGTCAGTGCTAGGTGTGTTCTATGTGCTCCTCAGTAGTGTTAGAATATTAAATTATGTATATTTAATGGTCAATGTATTTAGTTTAGGTAGACTTACTGTTTCTATAGTAGTCAGTAGGTAGATAATTAATATCTACAGTATCATGTCTCTTCTTTATAATGTAACCTCTTTTTTGTTGATGTTATAGCAGCTTAGGGCTGCACTTCCTTTGCACGAATTCCAAGAAAATAGCATAAATTAAATGAGTAGCCATTCGGCTATTTAATTTATGACAAACAATATTTAATAAATGAAGAGGGCCGACCCTATCTAGCTCGCATGCTTTGGTTATTACTTGGGCCGACCTTATCATGTTTATTATTTATTATGGTTCTCTTAAGAGGGCCGACCTATCTTGAAGAGGCGCTTCTCTTGTATATATACAAGGTCTTCTCTTGTCATTACAATCATCAAGTTCACTCAAACAATTCGCAGAATAGAAGAAGTTCGCACTTGTAGTAGCAGTCCGATTTCAAGGAAGATCATATTCATTTGTATCTTTTGCATCTAGGAGAGGTGCGATTCCATTGTATCAATAATTCGGCCATTGCTGGGCCTGTATTGTAAAGCAGATTTCTGCTCTCATTCATACATTATGTAAGAGGATTATTTGCTGGGTTTTTCTCCCTCAAGAGGAGGGTTTTCCTAGGGTATCTTGCTGTGTTTATTGTCTTATGTGTTGCAATATTATTAAGTGCTTTCATTGTTTAATCTGATCTAAGAAACACTAACATGGTATCAGAGCGGGTGTGAAAAAGATCGTGATCAGATTTAGTTTGCAACTCTCACTTTATTCTTTTTCAGTCTATCTTCTAAATTTCTCAAGATGGTGAACGGCCTGAAAATCGAGGATAGACTCGAAGGAATTTCGAACTACACATCATGGAGGTTCAGGATCATGGTCACATTGGAAGAGAATGATTTGGCTGAGTTTGTGAAAACAAAAGTTCCCGAATCTGAGGAGGAAGAAGAGAAGTTGCAATGGAGGAAGAAAGATACTAGGGCAAAGAGTGTTGGTTGATTCCGTCAAAGATCATATTGTTCCGATTGTCTTCGAGTTGGATACCGCAAGGGAGATGTTCAAAACATTGGAAGAGATGTACAAAATCAACAACACCAGTCGTGCCCTAACCTTGAAGCAACAACTACTTCACATTAAGATGGCGGAAGGAGAGTTTGTCATCACCTACTTCATGAAGATTTCTGAATTGAGAGATCAACTCTCTACCATCGGTCATATTGTTGATGACAAGGATTTGACCATGTTGGCTATTAATGGTCTTCTTTCATCTTGGGAGTTTTACATTCAAGGAATTAGTGCGAGATCGAAACTTCCCAAGTTTGATCGATTAAGGGCAGACTGCATTCAAGAGGAGTCGAGGTTGGCGGCTAGAGGCATTGGTCAAAGTTCAAAGAATGAAGATATACATGCTCTCACCTCTCATTCATCGAAGAAAGGAAAAGTTTGGAAGAAAGGATTCTTCAAGAGGAATCGAGATAATGGGTCAGATGGTGCTCCTGCATTCAAGAAGAAGTGGGACCTCTCTCATGTTCAATGCTTTAAATGTGACAAATTTGGTCACTATGCGAAGGATTGTCCTACTAGGCCTAATCAACATGCTTCATTTGCGGATGTGATTGAGATCTCTCCCCAAAATGATTCTAGTGAATTTCTACTCTAGTCATGGACCTATGTTCAAGCTGTGAAGGTTGTGTACTAAGCGCAAGAGCAACATATCATATGGTGTCCACCCTTCAGAATATTTAAGAGATAAGTATTCTTTGTTTTTGATTGTATTTACTATTCTAGGCTAAAATTCAATTTGTTGAGTTATGCAAATATGACATTATGTACTTAGGATTATGTGTGACCAGTAAATAGTGATCACTGTGATAAGATTCTTTATATTTATTCATTGCAAGTAGGATCATGTTAATTTGTGAAGATTGTCTTTTGTTTTGCTGAGATTAGCTCTTCTGTGAAATTGAAAGAAAGACATGTCATGATTGATGAACTAAGTATCTATTACTCAAGAGATTTTGAAATCCATGAGATAAGTATTACATGGTTGAATAATGTTCATGAATTGTTTTTTGTAATTACTAATTCATGCTATAACATTGAGATAACCTGAGTATCAAGCAATCTGCATCTGGAAAGATTGGATATCGAAGTCATACCGAATGAAGAAATGATCAAGCTTGGAGTCATAGCTCGCAATCATTGGACTATATTGATGGCTGGAGATATCTCTCGAAGACAAAGTACCTTTCAGGTCGTCATTGTGTTCAAACTGTGAAGGGTACGGAGTGATCTGAGCTCAAGTACAATGTATCACACTATGTCCAACATTTGGACCTATCAGAATAGTTGAAAAGATAAGTATTCTTTGGTTGCTGAGTTATATCATTTATTTATTCTTTGGATCTTGTAATTAAGAGAGATAGTAGATTCTCTTGAATTGTGTTGTGTTCACTAGCATAAGATCTTTGGAAAAATTTCATTCATGATATAACTTGTACGATTCTAATCTTGATATTTTCTTTGGATAATTATGGACTGTTAGTAATCTCTATGTAAAATGCTTCCTGGACAGGTTTAGGGGGAAGAAGATGATAAGAGATTACTTAGTGATGAAAAGCTTGAGGCATCTTGTGAAGAAGTCATGTCAACCAAAGAAATGATCAAGAGGGAGTAAACACTATAGGGATTGAGTTGGTGGGTAGATGGAATACATCTCCAGAAGTCTTCTTTGCAATCTCTGAAGCCGGGATCAAGAGGGAGTTCTATGACTCACTGAGAATAAACAAACGTTGCAAGCAATCTTGGTCAAGTGGTTGATGCAAGTGATTGAAGATTCAGAGGGAGCCTATTGACCCTAAAGAAGATGGTTATGTTTCTCTAGATGCTGTTTCAGTTGAGGCCTGTGATGATATCCTGGTTCAATAGGAAGCAGTCTTCTGTGGGACTGAGTATAGCAGAGGCTGAGTACATTATAGATTGTGTGGCAGCTCGTGGCTTCGAAAGTTCCTTGCAGGATTGGTTGAACAAGTATTGAAGCCAACTGTCATCCTTTGTGTTAATCAAAGCTTTGAGAAGCTTTCTATTTTTCATGTGTTTCATGACAAAACTAAGCATACAGCTATATCAGAGATATGGTATTGAGGAAAGATATTCAGTTGAGGCATATCAGCATTGATGAGCAGATGGCAGTCATTCTCATCAAGCATTTTTTGGGATAATGGTTGTGTACCTTCGAGACAAGCTTGATATGGTGGAGAATGAAGTCCTTGCTGAGAGGGAGTCTCAGTATCAGCGTTCCTTTGTTTAATGAGTTTTTCTTTGAGAGAAGTTCGAGGTGAAATCCCTTGATAATGCATTTCTCTATTGAGAGAGATTTGAGGTGCAAGCCCTTGATAATGCATTTCTCTTCGAGATTTGAGGTGAAATCCCTTGTTTCCACCCTCTGGGAGAGCCATGGTGGATGTCATGTGTGTGACTCCATGACAGCATCACGTGAGGGAATCCGTGTTGATTTTTGTTAATGCATTTCTCTTCGAGATTTGAGGTGAAAGCCCTTGTTTCCACCCTCTGGGAGAGCCATGGTGGATGTCATGTGTGTGACTCCATGACAGCATCACGTGAGGGAATCCGTGATGATATTTTTGTGCTTGTGTATCACCCTCTGGGAGAGCCATGGTGAAAGTCACATTGAGGTGACAACATCACATTAAGTGATGAGCACTTGTTCATACCATCTATGGAGGTAGCCATAATGGTTGATATCACGATGAGGTGATATTCTATTTTGTTTTCATTCTGATATGATGTGTCATGTGCAGGTGGAAGATCATCCCTAGTTGAGAGGGAGTGTTGATGTTATAGCAGCTTAGGGCTGCACTTCCTTTGCACGAATTCCAAGAAGATAGCATAAATTAAATGAGTAGCCATTTGGCTATTTAATTTATGACAATCAATATTTAATAAATGAAGAGGGCCGACCCTATCTAGCTCGCATGCTTTGGTTATTACTTGGGCCGACCTTATCATGTTTATTATTTATTATGGTTCTTTTAAGAGGGCCGACCTATCTTGAAGAGGCGCCTCTCTTGTATATATACAAGGTCTTCTCTTGTCATTACAATCATCAAGTTCACTCAAGCAATTCGCAGCATAGAAGAAGTTCGCACTTGTAGCAGCAGTCCGATTTCAAGGAAGATCATATTCATTTGTATCTTTTGCATCTAGGAGAGGTGCGATTCCATTGTATCAATAATTCGGCCATTGCTGGGCCTGTATTGTAAAGCAGATTTCTGCTCTCATTCATACATTATATAAGAGGATTATTTGTTGGGTTTTTCTCCCTCAAGAGGAGGGTTTTCCCAGGGTATCTTACTGTGTTTATTGTCTTATGTGTTGCAATATTATTAAGTGCTTTCATTGTTTAATCTGATCTAAGAAACACTTAACATTTTTCAGTTTAATGTAACTAAGTTTTTTTCTAGTTCCTTCCAGAACATGGTATTAGAGCAGTAAATAAACCCTAAAAATTCGTGGGCTTAAAAAAAAGTCATAATTCGAGTTTTTTCCGTGTTAGGGTTTTTGGGAAATTTCGTGAGCCTTCTTCTGGTTGTAATTCGAAATTCTTGTGCTTGTTTCCTGGTTTGTTTTTTTTTTTCCAGGGTTTTCAAGCATTGGACATAAACCCGTGTTCTCAACTCGTGGCCACGTTTCTCTTGCTACGGGCGCGTTTTCTTCTTGTCTGGGCGCAACCTCTACGTCTCTCTGCCCGCATGTTTCTTGGTCGCGTGTTTTTTGCATCTCCCCTCTGCAATTTCCGACGTGCGTTTTTTCTTCTACTCCTGGCCGCGATTTCTCCACTTGCTTGGTCGTGTTTTTCTTCTTTTCTTGGACGTGGATTTTCTCTGTTCTGTGGACGCGACTTCAACATTGTTTGACGTGTTTTTTTTTTCTTGTCTTCGGGAACGCAATTTTCTGCCTTCTTTGGGCGTCATTTATTCTGTCTTCTGGTCGCCCTATTTGTTTTAGCTCAAACACGTCCTTCAGCCTCCTATTAGCGCGTTTTCATGGAGTTTTGAAGACGTTTTCTGCAAATTTTTTTTTTTTTAATGGCGGCCAAGGGTTTTTGAAACTTGACTAGGGTTTTGATCTGGTTTTTCAACTCAAAAATTTATTTTTATTGCAGATTCCTTCTGTGTTTTTCAAAAGCTCAATTGGGTTGGTCTCGAATTTTTTTGGGTGCCTTGGTTTTCATGTCTCGAAATTTGTGCCATTGGGTTTGGCGAAATTTTCTAGGTTTTCAACATTCTTTTCTAGATACTCTTTAGTTCTTCTGGGTTTTGTTTTCAATGTGCCTCGAAATCCGTGTTAGGGTTTTCGCTTTGAGTTTGTGCATTTTTCTCAGTGTATGTGATGGCATCTCTGACGAAAATAATGCTCGAAAGCAGTCATAAGTTCAACGGGAAGAATTACAACACTTGGAAGTAGCGCATGATTACGATCTTCGAATATCGTTGCCTCGATCAGATCGTTTTGGGGAACTCAGCTCATCCCACTGTAGTCGGAAAGGACCAGGACAAATGGGATGAACGCAATCGGGAAGCCGTCGTGCTCATCAAATTTCCAGTCACAGATGAGCAGCTACCTCAGGTACCGTCTGGCAAAATTGCTCCAGAAATTTGGAATCATCTAAAGGCTCTTCATGAAACCTCCGACAAGAGCAGAGCATTCTTTCTCAAGAACATGCTCTTTTCCATCATGATGGATGAGAAAATGTCCTTACAAGAACATCTCATCAAGATTAAGGACATTTGTGATCAGTTGGAGGCGATTGGTCGAACAATGGAGGAAGAAGACATGGTCGTCATTACTCTGAAGAGTCTTCCGCGTTTGTATGAGCACTTCATCGAGACGCTGAATATCACCTCCACCAATGTTGATCTCAAATTTGAAGATCTTTGCAACAAGCTCTTGCAGTAGGATCGATGGCGACAACAGTTTGGAAGTAGTACCAGCTCCACCTCCACAGAGCAAGCGTTCTCTGCCAAATCTTCTGCTAAGAACAAAGGGAAGGCTCAATCTTCTCAGCCGAAAGGCTCTGGTTTTCTTAGGACAGCAAGAAGAAAAAGAATGTTCAATGCAATTATTGCCATAAATATGGTCACATGAAGGCTGATTGTCGCATTCGGATGGCTTCTGGACAAAAGAAGTAGGGAGGGTCTCAACAAAAGGCACATGTCGCGGAGCACACTGAGCAGAAAGAGTCTGCATTCTATGCTTTTATGGCGAAGAGAACTGCAGATCCAGTCCAATCTTTTGCCTGGTATATTGATTCGGGGGCTTCTCGGCATTTTACTCATCATCGAGATTGGTTCACCAAATATGAACCATTCACTGATTCAGTGATCTTTGGAGGCGGCGAAGAGTACACAGTTGCTGGTAAGGGCAATGTTCAAATACACACTGGAGGAAGAAATTTACTCTTTCTTGATGTCTACTATGTTCCAGGCATGGAACATTATCTTCTCTCCGTTAGCCAGATCATGAAGCATTCTCCCTAGTTGGATGTCATTTTCAGTTCGTCCACCTGCAACATTGTTGATAAGGCGATGTGTACTACGATTGCTATGGGACTTGAGGATCATGGTCTATATCGCCTTGCTGATTCAGGTGATTCTCAGGAGCATGCTCTTGTAGCCAGGAGTACTTCCATCAGCAAACTTTGGCATCAGCATTATGGGCACTTGAACGTGCACTATCTCTCTCAACTGTCTCGGGAGGGTTTGGTTGCTGGTCTACCTGAGATCCAAACTCAAAATCATGGAGTTTGTGGAGCCTGTCAAGCTGGCAAGCAGCATCGGACGCCATTCTCGGATGGTGATTCTTGGCGAACCTCCAAGGTACTTCAATTGGTTCACGTTGATGTATGTGGACCAATGAACACTCCATCTGTTATTGGGTCTAGGTACTTCTTATTATTTGTTGATGATTTCAGTCGCAAAATGTGGGTGTATTTTTTGAAACATAAATCAGATGTGTTTAGTACATTTCAGCAGTATAAGGCCTTGGTTGAAAACGAATCAGGTTCTCACATTGTTACTCTAAGGTCCGATAATGGGGGGGAGTTTTGTTCAACTGACTTCTCTACTTTTTGTGCTAAACACGACATCAAACGACAACTCACCACACCATACACCCCTCAGCAGAATGGTGTCGTTGAATGTAGGAATCGCACCATTACTGAAATGGCTCGTTCTATGCTAGAGTGCAAGAATGTACCCAAGAAATACTGGGCTGAAGCAGTTTATACTGCCGTCTACCTCTTGAATCGGTCACCTACACAGGCTGTTAAGAAGATGACTCCAGAAGAAGCCTGGTCAAGACGTAAGCCTAAAGTGGGCCATTTGAAAGTCTTTGGTTCTACAGCTCATGTATGGATTCCAGACGCCAAGCATGCCAAGTTGGACTCCAAGAGCCAGAAACTTATGTTTACTGGTTACAGTGACAATCACAAGGCATATAGGTTGATTGATGTGGAGACAGATCGTCTCATATTCAGTCGTGATTGATGAGACTACTGGTCCATTTGTTCCTACTACCAGCCCTGAGGATCAACCTATGAAGGTTCTTGATGATGGTGTTCGTCTTCCTCTTGGTTCCCCTGATGGGAGGGCTTCAGAGCATTCCGACTCTGAAGATGAGGAGTCTACTGGTCATGAAATAGCACCACCTGATCTTCCTCAAGATTCATATCCAAATGACGTTGTTCTAGCAATCCCAAAAGATGTTGTTTCTCCTACTCCAGATGTTGATACTTCTACTTGTCGGCCTAAATGATGGCTCAAGACTATCGGAGATCTTCATAATGATGAACTCATTGAGGGTAGATCAACTCGTAACAAGAGCAAGCAACAACACAGTCAATTATGCTCTTATGGCCAACATCCACAACATCTATGAGCCTCAGACATATTCAGAGGCTAAAGAAATTCCTGAGTGGGAAAAGGCTATGCAGACAGAATACCATAGTCTTCTGAAGAATCACACTTGGGTTCTCTCTGATCTTCCTCCTGGGAAGAAACCTATCAGCTGCAAATGGGTTTATAAGGTCAAGTATCATGCCGATGGCACTTTGGATAAATACAAGGCAAGATTAGTTGCTCGGGGGTTCACACAGCGGGAGGGCATTGACTACGAGGAGACTTTTGCTCCTACTGCCAAGATGAGCACAATTCGTCTTCTTCTCGCGATTGCAGCCCAATTCGGATGGACAGTTCATTAGATGGATGTCAAGAGTGCCTTTCTCAACGGTGAGTTGCAAGAAGAAGTCTACATGACGCAACCTCCTGGTTTCAAGGTTGCCGGAAAAGAACATCAGTTCAACACATTTGGATTGCAGCAATCAAACAGGCTTTGTGTCAGGCTTTTGACATGACACAGCGGGAGGGCATTGACTACGAGGAGACTTTTGCTCCTACTGCCAAGATGAGCACAATTCATCTTCTTCTCGCGATTGCAGCCCAATTCGGATGGACAGTTCATCAGATGGATGTCAAGAGTGCCTTTCTCAACGGTGAGTTGCAAGAAGAAGTCTACATGACGCAACCTCTTGGTTTCAAGGTTGTCGGAAAAGAACATCAGTTCAACACATTTTGATTGCCGCAATCAAACAGGCTTTGTTTCAGGCTTTTGACATGACAGATTTGGGGCTTCTCCATTATCGTTTGGGTATTGAATTTTGGCAGATCGCTGATGGTATCTTTATCTCTCAGTCTAAATATGCTTGAAGTCTACTTGATAAATTTCGGATGCAGGATTGCAAACCTGCCTCCACACCTATGGAGAAGGGGCTAAAGTTATCAGCCAACTCTGATTCACCTCCGGTTGATGAAATGCCATTCAGGCAACTAGTGGGTAGTCTCATCTACCTCACTGCCACTATACCTGACATCAGTTTTGCCGTGAGCTACATTTCTCGCTTCATGATAGCTCCGAAAGCTGATCATTGGATTGCAGCGAAGCGAGTGCTGAGATATGTTAAGGGCACTTCAGATTATGGCATTCTGTATGGCAGATGCAAGGCTCCAAAGCTGATTGGTTATACAGATTCAGATTGGGCAGGTTCAGTGAATGACCGAAAATCTACTTCTGGATATGTATTCAGTTTGGGTACAGGTGCTGTAACATGGACCAGCAAGAAGCAACAAGCAGTGGCTCTTTCCTCGACCGAAGCAGAATATCGAGGAACAGTTAAAGCAGCATGTGAGGCAGTTTGGCTCCGTTGGATGCTTTCTGACATGCACATGTCGCAAGCAGGTCCTTCTCCCTTGTACACTGACAATCAAGGGGTGCTCAAACTGGCCAAAAATCCAGTCTTCCATGAACGTACCAAGCATGTCGAGCTTCATTGTCGTTACATCCGCAAGCTGGTAGAAGACGGATTAGTTCAGCTGCAGTATGTTTCGACAGCGGATCAGACTGCAGATATTCTCACCAAGTCTCAGAAGCCCGGATAAATTTGTCAAATTTAGGGGGCAACTTGGTGTTTTTGCCAGATTGACCATTAAGGGATGGTGTTAGAATATTAAATTATGTATATTTAATGGTCAATGTATTTAGTTTAGGTAGACTTACTGTTTCTACAGTAGTCAGTAGGTAGATAATTAATATCTACAGTATTATGTCTCTTCTTTATAATGTAACCTCTTTTTCAGTTTAATGTAACTAAGTTTTTTTCTAGTTCCTCCCAGAACAAGTAGCTGTCCACCAAATGCTCAGAAATTGACGATTTGCGGTTGTAGAAGATTCCAGATCTGAGTCTTCAGCACTGAGATTCTCCTCTAATTTGGCCTCCAAACCTGATGAATACTTGCAGCCTAGAAATAATAATGTGCTAGGGTTTCACAAACTAGAGTTCTTCCACTGAAACACACTCTTCTGATTAGGGAGAGCTCGTATTTCTCATCGAAGTCCGGGATACTTAAGGGTTTCAATCCTCAAGCGAAGTTGCATCAGCAATAAACAAAAAACTTCATCACATAATAATCCCAAAATGAACCCTTAAAGAGATATAACAACTCCTAAAAAGAAGAAATAATCTCCACCCTTGAAATTCCACCTCTTAATCCAATGGTCCAAGATAAAACCCTAAAGTTTGCACTTATCAACTCCTAGAAGATGTACGCCCCCTTTGGCATTTTGTCACATGTTTTAAAAGTCACTTTAAGTACATGAAATGGGAACAACTTAAGTCCTTTGGCTAGGAAACTCTTAAGCTGCCTAAAAAGACGTGCCCAAAATTAAAATAACTTAAGTTCACTAAAACAATTTAACTTCACCTAAGTTGCATCAAACGACGTGCACACAACTTAAAAATAGAATTTAGAACAAGCCAAAGATTCCATATCTTATCCAATGATGCTCTACGTCCTCTTCCTCTTTGGTAATCCAAGGAAAAGACAGCCAATCTGCTGCTAATCATCTTGATTTGAGTTGGGGACATTACACAAATATTCACTAGCAATGAAGGTAAACAAGAGTGCCAACTTGAATGAAGGTTTGAAAACATGCTTAAGTAAACACTCTTATATACCACAAGGTTGGAAGCATGAATCCCAAACTTTGGAAGTAGAAATGAACAACCAAAACCCTTCAAATTCCATGCCAAGCGTGCACAGAATGAGTTTTCTGGGGTGATTAACACTTTTATTGTGGCAACAAACATCTACTGGCCACTTGTGGAAGTGGCAAACTGTGAACTTTGCCAAAAGTTGTAATTTTATTTATTTATTTATTTGAATCGCACATAAGTTTGACTTCTTCTTTAGAATGCTCTAGATTGCCCCGAGTCTTCAACAACCCTACATACATGTTCTCAACGTGCCCAATTTGATGAAAACCAACTCTCCTAAATGAAAGAACACATTGATTGAACTCTCTTGACTGAGAAAAATGGACCTCATGATAGTAAACAAAATCCGATTTTCGGATCCCTAGTTAGAAGGCTTTTGGTCTTCAATATTAAATATTAAATGTAATATTAATGGTCATCTTAGTTAACTTAATCTTTAGCTTGAGTTTCAGCTCACCTATAATCACGTCTCCGTGATTATAGCCTTTTTGTTTGCTTTCGTTTCTTTCAGTTCACCTATAATCACGTCTTTGTGATTATTGCGTCTCTTGCATTGTAATCTATATATTCTTTGCTTAAGTAATATATGATCTGATAATTTTACCAACATGGTATCAGAGCTCATGTTCGAGCTTGGTTAGCTGCTAAAAATTGAATCTGTTTTTAGGCGCCATTTTTTGCAGTCACGTGTTAGAGTTTCTTTCGAGGGTTTCTAAGATTCATGGGCTCCTGTTCACATCTTTTGAAGTTTGTTTTAGGGTGTGATTTTTGTACTATGTGAGCTGCTTTATTGAAGGTGTTCTATTTTATTTTATTTCCAGAAATGTGCGATTGCATTTTATTCGCGTCTGACGTCTTTACATGTGATTTCTGTTTGCTATTTTGGCTGCGTCATTTTTTGAGTGTTTCGTGGCATTTTCTGGGTTAAAATTGCAACGGAAAACACACTTTTTTTTTGGTGCCATGACGCTTTTGATAAACCCTCAAATTTTTTGCCTTTTTCGTGCGTCGCGACACCTGTTTTTACCTTCTGTTGTGCTGCGTGAAGGGTTTCTGGATGGTCACACGACTTCATTTATTGGGCGCAATTTTTTTTCTATTTTCTGGGTGTCGGTTTGACGTGATTCACCTTCAATCAGGCGCATTTTTTCTTGTTTCTTTGGCTCGTGATTTTTATTTCTGATTTTGGACGTGATTTTTGAAGTTTTTGGCACTGGATTTCTCAGCGACCTCGTGTTTTACATGACTGTTTTCTGGTTGCGTTTTCTTGGTTCTGCCTTGGTATTGAGATCTGACCTAGGGTTAACAGTGGATTCTTCTGCTTGCATCAACTGCAATCTATTTTGGGGTTTCTCATTCAATTTTTTTGGAGACATTTTTCTGCCAGTTAGGGTTTTTGAAAAATCATTAGATTTTTTTGTTGGAATAAATTTTTCACTGTAGATTCCTTGTGGGTTTTTCTCATATTTTTTTGGGTCTTTGTCAAAATTTTCTAGGTCTTCCGAAAATCTTACCCTTAAAATTTGTGCCATGTTTTCTAAGGTGATGGAAGCTTGAAATTGTTTTTGAAGCTAGTTTTGACAAAAATTGTAAGAAAAATATTTTTTTTGTATAGAGTTTTCAAAAGTTTTCTTAAATTTTTTTATAGAGTTTCGATTTTTGAAAAATCAGGTGTTGTGCTAGCTGATTGTCCAGTGTTTTGCCAGTTGATCACAGAGTTACCTCGTTTTTTCGTGCTTTGGAAAATTGGAGGGATGGCGTCTTTGTCCAATATTATGTTGGAAAGTTTGCAAAGGTTCAATAGAAAGAATTACAACACGCGGAATCAGAGGATTCTTACCATCTTTGAGTATCAATGTCTGGATGCGCTTGTTCTTGGTACAAAAGTTCATCCCACTGCTGCTGCGAAGGATCAAGACAAGTATGATGGAAGTAATAGGGAGGCAGTCGTGCTACTTAAATTATCTATCGCTAATGAGATGTTACTAGAAATACCATCTGGTAAATTTGTTGTGGAGATCTGGAAGCATTTGAAAGATCTTCTCGAGACCTTAGACAAGGGAAGGGCTTTCTTTATGGAAAATATGCTCTTTTCTATTATGATGTATGACCAAGTGTCTTTGCAGGAGCACTTGATGAAAGTAAAAAATATTCGCGATCAATTGGAGGCCATTGGTCGTAAGATAGAAGAAGAGGATATGGTGGTGATCACTTTTAAAAGTTTGCCATGTTCCTACAAGTGCTTCATTGAAACGCTCAACATTACATCCACCAATGTTGACTTGAAGTTTGATGGGATGTGCAACAAGCTTTTGCAGCAGGATTGGTGGAAGAAGCAGTTTGGGAGTAGCAGTGAGTCTCCTACTATTGAACAAGCATTGACTGCCAAGGACGTTGGCAAAGGCAAGTCCACTCAGCAGAAAGGACGAGGCGATTCAGAGGAGGGCTTCAACAAGTCTTTAACTTGCCACTATTGTGGGAAGATTGGTCATATACAGAGGTATTGCAGAAAACGGTTGGCTGATGAGAAGTCCAACCAAGAAGCATCTCAACAAAGTGCTCATGTAGCGGAGTAGACTGAGCAGTAGGAGTAGAAGGTGTCTGCACACTATGCATTTTGATGACCAACACAATATGGCTAGACTTAGTTTTTCTGTTTGTACGATAACCATTAAGGTAGGGTATTAAATATTAAATGTAATATTAATGGTCATCTTAGTTAACTTAATCTTTAGCTTGAGTTTCAGTTCGCCTATAATCACGTCTCTGTGATTATTGTGTCTCTTGCATTGTAATCTATATATTCTTTGCTTAAGTAATATATGATCTGATAATTTTACCAACACCCAAAAGCTTAGGGACTCATGAGATGTGGAAATTATCATCCTTTAGGTATCACTTTGCCTTGGTTGCGAGTTGTCCTTTCAACCTAATCAGCCAAGTTTTGTGTAGCCCCCTACGTGTTTGGCTTTCCTTCTTCTGCAGCACTAGATCCTACCCAAACTCTTCCAATGGACCTAGACTAAGATCTTCCATGGACCATGGATGGCAAAACCAACTTTTCTCCCTTGTCCAACATCTAAGGCTCAAACAATCTCAATTTTCTACATTAACCACCAGATACACCTTCATGTTGATGGGAACTTTATTCCTGTTACAGTCGACTGATAGATGGGGAAATTGGAACACCTTAAAATTATTTGATGCAAATACAATTATGTTTGTTATATCAATTCATCTAACAATATTAAAGGAAGCACATGAAGTAGTATGCAGATCACATATACAGATGAGATACAAGATTTACATGAAAAACGTTTTCATGAAAAACCCACTACAAAAGGACAGTCACAATTGCATGCATAGGAAACAGGTCCAATACAATTAGTCTCTCTTATAGAGTCTCAATCAATAGACCAACAGTATAAACAACCTCACAACCAAGTCTTCCACACCTTCAGGCAACAACACATTAACCAACACCAATCTTTATCAACCATTCTATCCATACAAGCAATTTGATATTGCCATTCTTATGGAATTCTAACCATCTAATTGTCTATCTGCCATGTGAACTACCAACAATCACACTGCCATAACATGATCGTACCATGACATTATCATACTGCACATTATATCAAACACATCTCCACATGGATAATCACCAGATATAATAAGTTGTTGCCGCTTACACTTTGTTAAAGACTATTGACAAACTATACATGAACCCTGTTCGTCTTCCTGCACTATTGGCAAACACAAACTATGGCTTGCAGTAGTGGAGACAGAAACTTGATTGCTTATAGCTGCTTGTGGTACCTTTGAGCATTTCTTGGAACATCTCCACGTTCCTAGCGATCATTGCATGTACTCCAACAGCACTGCATGTGTTTTTGCACTGTCATACACATTCTAGTAACTCAAATAAATACGTGGCAGCGTGTTTTCCATCAAAGGATGTGTGATTGCAGCATAGCAACAGTGGATTTAGCAAGCCCGATGTTAAAATATAACATTTAAACATCATTGCAACTTACTGCATAGCTTTCAGTAGTTGTTTACTACTTTGTGATCAAACAGTTCAACATGAACCAAAATTGTTCACATATCTTTCTTATGAGGAACCTCACCAGGAATTTTCTGTCTGTGAATAGCATGCCAAAGTTTCAACATTCTCTTCTCTCACTTGATATGTATTGGAAAAGTGTTTGTGGCATAAATCGAGAAAACTACCTCATGCATGGGAACCCATTGCATTTTTGCTTAGCAAAAACTTAGCAGAATTTATAGGCTTTGTCAGAAAATTAATAGTATTTATCTGAGCGCCAATTTCCTCCATTTGAACCTTGTCTCAACTATCTCCATAACAAAATGATATTACACATCTACATGTTTAGCTCTAGCATGGTAGACAAGATTCCTAGATAGACAAATTACACACTAACTATCGTAATTCAACACTATATGATTCGTAAAACCAATACACTTACAAAGTCTTTGTAACTACACATTGTCCTTGCAAGCATGTGTTGTTATGTGATTTTTTCCCTAAGAGATGAGAAAGTTGTGAAACGACCCTTCAAAAATAAAAGGGAGATAGAAAAGTAAAGGATATTAGGATCCTTTGGTTAAAAGAGAGATAAATAAAGAATATATATAAAAAACCTTTTAAAAGAGGGGGATGGGCAATAATTATTTATTTAAATAATTATTAAAAGGAAACTTTTGGCAAAGGGTTTGATGGTTTGGGAACCACCCCCCCTTAAGGCTTATATAAAAAATTTATGTGAGACTTGGAAAGGCATGGAGAACATTTAAGGAAGAAGAAAGTAGTTTGGTGAGCTATGGGCATTGGAGAAGGGGGCACACAGAGTGTGTCCAACTTGGGGTATAGAGTAGACCTGAGATTGTCCTGGCCAAGGTTGTTGTGCATGTTGAGTAGTTATTGTGAAGTATGTAGTATACATGTTGAGCAATTACTTTGGATCATGTTGTATATATGTTGAGTAATTACTCTGGAGCATGGTGTGCACTTGTGTTGACCATTGTTTTGTTAAACCAGCACTTATGTAGTATGCAATAGTGCACTATGTTCTGAAAGGAAACGTTTCCTCTTAGATTGTTCCATCGCAAGAGACAATACCATTGACACCTTCCTAGGGTGAAAGTGGTTTTTCCAAGTGTTATTATTCAGATAAGTACTGAAAGCCATTGATATTAAAAGATATTGGAATATATATGATTTTGATGTTAATCTGATTGAATTATATGGATGTGTTATTCAATTTACTATGTTAATTGTTTACTTCAGAATCTGTACTGTCCCACCACTCTGCTGATCTGTTTCTCATTGAGTTTATAGGTCTGATTTTTTTCAGTTTAATTTCTTCCTTCTTGTTTTCGAATTTGTTTGCCAATAATGCCAAAATGGTACTAAAGAGCATATGCATACAATTGGAAACTTCTAATAAACTAATCTACTGAAAATAACTCAAGTAATTACTAAATTTAAGAGCCAAAGATGCTTTCTTCATTACATAATAGATCACATAAGATAGATGGCTTACATCAGATTTAAAGTTAACTATATCTTATATCATATTTTGACTTACAGCCATACAACACTGTGAATAGTGACTTGCTACAGTACCCGCCCCCAAAGAAGTGCACTCAACTCTCGAATAACGAAATTCTCCCACCAAAAACTAGCATGGGATGACTTCTAGGATAAGGGCGCCCCCTTCAGGAAAGATAGCAGCCACATAAGAGAGGCGTTTTATTTTCTTTTGCTGATATAAACCCTCATGACAAAGCAGCTGGCTGTAGCTCTTCAAAAACAGCCCCAAAATGCTCCAAAAGCGAACAGCTCACGTGCAAATGTGAATGGAGTCTATGGCAGTCCAAACCCATTTGAAAATGGCTCGAATAACCTGCAAACAACAACTTATGACTCCAAATGAAGCAACCAAAAACTGACCAACAACCTTAAGGTGGTGTTTCACACCCTCAAGTAGCTCAAATTCGAAGAACAAAGCCCCACTAGGCTCACCCACTACAAAAAATCAGGAAACCCTAGCCTCCTCCTTCCTCCAAAGCAACACTTCCAAGTTTTCAACAAGCAAAATCATCTATGCATGAAGAGGGTCGAACTTTTTCTCTTGATATTTATAATTTTACATTGAAATCATTATTCATTAAAGTGAGCACTATTCACTTAAGTTATTTCTTTTTTCACTTTATGAATGAATAGTAACTGAAAAATATAAAGTGACCCCTTCCTTTTGAAGACACATGGTCCCTAGGCCAAGGATGGTGAAACTAAAGGTGAGTATCATAAATTTAAGCACAAGTATCGTGCCAAACGCCACAATTTACCCTGCCACCATAATTCGGAGATCCACATTGCATATTGACGACCAAGTGCCCATTCGAGAAACCCTCTATCCAGAACTATTAGCCTACGAAGGTCAGGAAAATAGGCTAATCCCCCAACTCTGATGCTCGTGAAAAAGGGGACATTACAAAATCCTTGTCTAATTATTGCATATTATAGTTACATTAGTTATTTTATGTTAGTTATTCACATCATTTTAGTAACATTACATCTTGTAAATTATTTTAACTCTAATATTTAATAGATTAAATTCGTTGCTAATACTTAAACAACTTTAGAAGGAAAAGTGATGTTATATGTGTTGCACCCATATACTTTGTTTCGGTAGTGGATATTGCAATAGTTTGCACTTATTGCTCCTCCAAATAGAGTAAAGCAATAGCTGCTAGTTGATCTTTGGTTATCCAAATCTCCAGCCCAATGAGAATCAACAAACCCCTATATATTCAACACCTTGCCAATATCATCAGAACTATGAAAACACAAACAATAATATAAAATTATTTTCAAGTATCTAAAGATTCTTTTAACTTGATCCAATGTTCTTAGTGAGGCTTTGACAGGAATTTGCATAAAGCTCCCACTAGTTGAGCAATGTTTGGTCTTGTACAAACCATTTATATACAAGGCTTCTTACCACACTTGCATGTGGAACATTGCATATGTCCACCAAAACCTCCACAAGCTTAGGACATTGTTCCAAATTCAACTTAGTGCCTATAAGTAAAGGGATACTTATAGAACTTTTGTCATGCATGCCAAATTGCCACAAAACAATTTCAAGATAGTTCTTTTGGTTGAACCACAACTTCCTATTACTTCGATCTCTATGGATCTCCACACCAGGTATGAACTTCGCAGCACCTAGATATTTCATATCAAATCCACTAGACAACTAAGCCTCAAGTTCCCTAATCAATGTTTTGTTGTTCCCAATGATAAGAATATCATCAACATATAAAACAATGATTAAAACATGATCACCAACTTGTTTGTAGTACATGCAGTGATCAACATTGCTTTTTGGAAAACCTAATTTTAATGCCTAAGAATCAAACTTTTGATACCATATACATGGTGACTGCTTCAACTCATACAGAAACCACCTCAGTTTACAAATTCGATGCTCTTTTCCCTTCACCTTGAATTCTTTAGGCTGACTCCTTCCTCCTCTAAATCTCCATGCAAGAATGTAGTCTTGACATCTATCTATGCCACTTCAAAATTATGCACTGCAACTATTGATAACAATGATTAAGATATTTGCATATTCTCAAGCATCCGACGAAGCCAAACTGCCTCACAAGCTGCCTTAATAGCTCCAGGATACTCAGCTTTTGTTGAGGAGAGAGCCACCGCCTGCTGCTTTTTACTAGTCCATGTGACTGCACCAGATCCCAAACTGAACACATACCCAGATGTTGATTTCTTGTCATCAATTAAACCTCCCCAATTTGAGTCTGTGAAACCACTGAGTCTAGAATCTTGACTCTGAGTGTACAAGAGTCCATAATCAGAAGTGCCCTTCACATAACGCAACACACGCTTTGCTGCTACCCAATGATCAGCCTTGGGGGTTGTCATGAAGCGTGAAATGTAGCTCATTGCAAAACTGAGATCAGGTCTAGTGGCAGTGAGATAGATGAGGCTGCCCGCTAGTTGCTTGAACAATGATTCATCTACCACAGGGGACTTTTACTTAGTTGACAACTTAAGCCCTTTTTCCATGGGTGTGGAGGCAGGTTTACAATCCTCCATTTGGAACTTATCCAAAAGACTTCGAGCATATTTGGACTAGGAGATGAAAATACTGCTCTTGGTCTGCCAAACCTCAACACCTAAACAGTAATGCAAAAGTCCCAAATCTGTCATGTCAAATGTGCTGCACAAATCCTATTTGATCTCAATGATCAAATGTGTCGAGCTGCCAGTAATGATCAGGTCATCCACGTAGACAACAAGAAGAAGTATTTCACTACCAGTCTGTTTGACATACAAATTAGAGTCAGATGGACTCCTTTGAAAGCCATGTTCTTTGAGGTACTTGTCAATCTTGATGTACCAAGCCCGAGGAGCCTGTTTCAGACCATAGAGTGCTTTGACCAATCTGCACACCTTGTGTTCTTGATCAACAACTTTGAATCTTGGAGGTTGTGTCATCAGACTTTTTCTTGCAACTCACCATTGAGGAAAGCACTCTTAACATCCATCTGATGGACTTTCCAACCAAACTGGGCTGCTAAGGCAAGGACGAGCCGTATGGTACTCATTTTGGTTGTAGGAGCAAAAGTCTCCTTGTAGTCAATGCCTTATTTTTGTGAAATCCCCTGTGCAACTAGACGAGCTTGTACTTGTCAAGGGTTCCGCCAGCTTTGCATTTCACCTTATACACCCATTTGCAGCTAATGGGTTTTTTCCTTGGAGGAAGATCAAAAAGGACCCAAGTGTGATTTTTCTGAAGACTTCGGTATTTAGATTCCATAGCCTTTTCCCACTCAGGAATTCCTTTAGCCTTTGAATATGTCTAAGCCTCATAGACACTGTGAATGTTGGCCATGAGAGCAAAATTAACTATATGATGCTGTTTGCTCTTGTTTCTGGATGATCTCCCCTCAATGAGCTCATCATCATGAAGATCTCCAATAGTCTTAGCCCACCATTTAGGCCTCTGAGAAGAAGTGCCAACATCAGATGCAACAGGAGGAGCTGGAATTGGTTATGGATCTAGAATTGGTTCAACAGGTAGAAAATCAAGATCATTCGAAGGAAAATCAGGTTGGGCATCATCAAAGATAGAATCTGCATCATCCCTCCCATCAGGTAGACCTAATGGAAGACGTACACCCAAATCAAAAGCCTTCAAGGGCTGATCCTCTGAATGTTGAACGGTCGAGGAAAGGTGAAACGGTCCTCGTTCTTCATCAAAGACAACATCTCGATTGAAGACAAGATGATCAGTGTCTACATCAATCAGCTGGTAAGACTTATGGTTGTCATTGTACCCTGTGAACATAAGCTTTTGACTCTTGGAATCCAGCTTAGAGCGTTTGGCATCTGGAATCCATACATATGCCAAAGAACCAAATTTTTTCAAATGATCGATCTTGGGTTTTCGACCAGTCGAAGCTTCCTTAGGAGTCTTTCCCCTTAATGGCATGAGCAGGTGACTGATTAAGGAGATAGACTGCAGTGAAAATTGCTTTTGCCCAAAATTTGTTAGGAACACTCTTGTGTTGCAACATTGAGTGGGCCATCTCAACAATTGTATGATTGCGCCGCTCTACAACAACGTTTTGATGAGGAGTGTAGGGTGTGGTTAACTGGCATTTAATACCATGTGTATCACAAAAGTTGGAGAATGCAGTAGAACAAAATTCCCCCTCATTATCTGACCTAAGAGTGATTATGCAAGAACCAAACTCTTTTTCTACTAAGGCCTTAAACTTCTGAAATACATTAAACAGATTTGATTTCTATCTAAGAAAATACACCCACATTTTCCTACTGAAATTATCAACTGGTAGCAAGAAATATCTACAACTAGTAACAAAAGGAGTATTGATAGGCCCACAAATATCAGCATGAATTAATTGGAGTACCTTAGAAGCTCGCCACAAGTCACCATTTGGAAACGGTGTCTGATGTTGTTTCCCGACCTGACAAGCGCCACAAATGCCGTGATGCTGAGTCTGAATGTCAGGTAGACTAGCTACAAGTCCCTCCTGAGCAAGCTGAGAGAGATAGTGCACATTCAAGTGCCCATACCGCTGATGCCAAAGATTGGTGACAATAGAGTTTTTGGTTGCCATGGCTAGCTCCGGAGAATCACCTGTGTCCACAAGCCTATAGAGGCCATGATCCTCAATACCAATTGCCACCATTGTGCGAGTTTCCCATCTGAGGAGAATGCCACAATATCTGATTGACTGAGAGAAGGTTGAGTTCCATACCAGGATCGTAGTACACATTGAGGAATATGAGATTCCTCCCTCCAGACTGAATCTGAACAGTGCCCTTACTGACAACTATGTACTCTTCACCCCCTTCAAAAATAACTGAGTCAGTGAATGAGGAGAAGTTTGTGAACTAGTCACGCCGATGAGTGAAATGATGTGAGGCACCTGAATCAATGTACCAAGCAGAGGATTTGACATGGTCTGCAGGCCTTTTTTCCATGAATGCATAAAAGGTAGATTCCTTCTGCTCAGAGTGCTCGACAACATGTGCATTTTGTTGAGACCCTCCTTGCTTCTTTTGTTCAGAAGCCAAATGTGCACGACAATCCTTCTTCATGTGCCCATACTTGTGACAGTAATTGCACTGAATATTCTTTTTCTTAGAGCTGTCTTGAGGTTGTCCTGAGCCTTTTTGCTGCGAAGGTTGATGTTTCCCTTTGTTCTTAAATTGAGTTTTAGCTATAAAGACTTGCTCTGTAGATGATGAACCACTACTACCAAATTGTTGTTTCCAGTGGTCCTGCTGCAGGAGGATAGTAAAAAGCTTCGGAAACTTCAGGTCAACATTAACAGATGTAATGTTGAGAGTCTCTATGAAATGTTCATAGGACTTAGGTAGGCTTTTTAGAGTGATTACGACCATGTCTTCCATTTTCCGACCAATAGCCTCCAATTGATCTTGGATTTCCTGGATTTTGTTTAGGTGTGCTTGCAATGTTGTCTTCTCATCCATCATGATAGAGAACATGTTTTTCAAGAAAAACGCACGACTTTTGTCAGAAGTTTCATGCAAACCCTTCAAATGGTCCCAAATCTTCGTTGCTGATTTTCCAAGCGAGATCTGAGGTAGCTGATCATCAGTTACGGAAAGTTTGATAAGCATCACCGCTTCACGATTCTGCTCATCGAACTTCTCCTGGGCTTTGTTTGTAGTTATGGGTTGAGTAACATTGCCCATAATCATCTGATCAAGGCAGCGGTATTCAAAGATGGTCATCATCCGCTGCTTTCTAGTATAATTTTTGCTGTTGAATCTTTGACTGCCTTCCAACATAATGTTGGTCAAACTCGCCATCTTCACACTTTTTGAGGCACGAAAAATGAGGTATTGAGAAGAGGTTGGAGCACAAAACCTAAGGCACGAGTTCCAATACGTTGACAAGTATTGGCACGAAAAACAATGCAAATCTATTGGCACAAAATTCGAGACACGAAAAATGATGCTCCCAAAAAAATCGGAAACCAACCTAGTTGAGATCTCAAAAAACCCAGAAGAAATTTGCAATTGAAATTTTTTTCTTCCTTGAAACAAAGGGTCAAAACCCTAGACGAGTTTGCAGAGACCTAGGCGACTATGAAAAACCAGAAAAAATTGCAAAAAATGAGCTCAAATCTGCACGAAATTTTGGCAGAAGAGATGCCAAACCCTAGACGACGTGGTTGTAGATTGAGGCAACCTCTTGAGGCTCAAATTCGAAGAAGAAAGAACTAGAAATCGGGTTGAGAAATGTTTTTAAAAAAACGCGGTTTCACAAAACATGAAAAATGCGACTTTTAAAAGGAAGAAACACGATCAAACAAGCCTTTATATCTTGCTCACCATGAATGCAAGGACGTGCGCCCAGAAAGGAATCAAAACATGTCCAAAAAGCACGAAAATACTTCAGAAATGGCATCCAAACAAAGGCCCGAATAGAAAAACGTCGCCCAAGAATGTCTTAAAAAACGCGGCCCTAACCACACAAATTTTTGCTTAGAAACAACCTTCAATCGACCCTAACTAGGAGCCCTGTCAAGAACAAAGCTTCTAAAATTCGTTTTCAGAAAAAAATAAACTTTTCAAAATTTTTGAAAAGCAAATTTTTCGAATTTAAAAAGATTGCAGGCTTTGATACCATATTACACAGGTAATTGGTAAAATAACAAATGAGCGAGACGCTCAATAAATAGTTTACAAGATTTACAAAAAACGGGAAGTTTCTAAAAAGAAACTCTAGATAAGATCAGAGACGATCTTATCACTAATTTACAATAAAATACAATAGTTGAGCATTAATAAATAAATAATAAACATTATTTTAATACCGTGGTCAGGGTCCACCAAGACACACGTACTCCGCTTGTGTAATTCCAGAGAATCTAGATGGTAATCTACAATATTCGCAACAAGTCTCCTGGAAAAGACTTAAATATTCAACTGCCAACATGATGTCACGTCATCACTGTTGATCAGTCCACTTTAGCATCCATTGGGTCCCACCTAAGTACTCTTCATAAGTTATCGAGACAACCATTGTATCACATAACAACTTGGCATTGGTCGGGTCCATCACGACACGTGTCCGAAGCCTGCACACCCCACTGGAGTCACTCGAGACCCACCACAAGAGGCGCAGGGCTAGCGGGCACCGTTGATTTGAAACATTCTTGATCAAGCCGACAGGTGTCAAATGCTCAGTCAATTCCGCTCGCTTCATAAGAGTCTGTAGGTCCTCACCACAAAGGAGCGCGGAATAAACGAGCACTGTTGGATTAATATAACTGCAACCGTCGATCAATAATATCAACACTCCACTGTGGTCCCCATTGCCTCCGTGACATCCAAGTCATCGTTGACAAGCCAAAGCCCGTACAATGTCGCTATGTTGCTAGAAAACTAAACTTTAGAACCTCTATTGGAGGTTATGAATTTCCCAAAACTTGTGACTCGCTGACAGCAAGGGGATCGCTATGTCACTTGAAAACCGAACTTCAGAACCTCTCTCGGAGGTTATGAATTTCTCAAAACCCGCAACATGCCGATAACAAAGAGAACCTCAAAGTTGCTAAGTCGGGAGATTATGAAATGTAATGTCCCTTACCTAGTTTGGTCTAGAATTCATTTGTTGATTAGGTTTAGGGTTTCTTCCTTCCAAATGAATGTTCTTTTTAATGAAGTAATCTTTGTCCTGAAATCTGCATTCACCATATTAACCACATTTCCACAAACACATATATCTATTAGCATTAATATCTAGATATCCAAAATATAAGCATAATTATAAATGTAATTTTAACAAGCAAGAGGAGTGCCTTGTATGGATCTTGCCTTGAAGCCTTTGTGTTGGGCACGGGAGGTTGCCTCTCACAATCCTCCTTTCCCAACAGCTTAGTCCCTGCATATCCCCATACAAGACTGTACCTCAAAGACATTTACCCTATTAGGACAAGGTGAAGTCCTACGATCCAAGGGCCTACGACCTACCACCCCTATAATAGTGTAGTTTCCTACGGTGGGACCCCCACCTCTCTATGTCTAACCCGTTCCTTGGCCTACGAACATGAGAGGGGGGTTTTTAGGCTATCCACTTGGACTCTACTTCACCTGCCTAAGAGGTTACCAATTACGGAGAAAACAATCTTTACACAATCAGATATATTTGCATTCATCCAAGATCTATTTCATGCCTATAATCAAATACATTTTCATGTATCGATGATTCTTTAAGTTCATTATTTCCTAGAATGATTCTCATTATGATAAGATTAAAGAAAGCATTATATCAATAATCAGATTAGCAATATCTATTTCTTATATTCAAAATATGCTAAATATTATTGTTAAGTGAGTACAGCACCTAAGTTGTTGCATCTCTCCATGTTTTCTGATTCCTTAGTCCTCCTTCAACTTTATATTCATGATGGTTTGATCATAGGATTTAAACATATATAAATAAGTATTAATTTATTCATTTTTATATTAAGATCATAATGCTCAATAATAGCTGCAAGCATCATTGTTGCATATATATATATATATAAATATATATATTTGTTATCCACATACATAATGTACTTATCAAATATCCTTATTTAGATATTTATCAACCATCGACTATATATTTATCAATCCTAATATATTTAAATATATTTGTTAATCATAATATGTTTAAATATGCTTATAAAGCTTCGATTGTTATTTAAATTACTAATAAATATATTGATCCTTATTAATAACTAAATTCATAACTATAGTTGATGATTTTTATTTCCTACATCAATAGTTAATAACACTTACCTCTGTGATCAGATTTTAGAGAATATAATTCCCTGACAGAATATATTCTCTTTCCTTATTCTTATGTATTTTCCTTCATTCCATATTCCTATTCCTTTGATAATGGTATCCATATACTAATATATTTGCTGAGTATCTAATATATTTGCTGCTATCTCTGAGTTATTTATTTTATTTCTGTTTTTACTTTTTGTTCATATTACTGTTCTAAATCTCCCCTTTTTATTTTTCTTTTTTCCCTCCATCGTACCATGTGCTTTTGACTTCTCTATTTTATGGTTTGCTAATAGACACCACCGCTCATTTGCCAAGGAGTACGTCCCTTGGTGTGTTACTGTACTGTTTTGGAGGGACATGTAAGACCACTGAGTATCTAATATATTTGCTGCTATCTCTGAGTTATTTATTTTATTTCTGTTTTTACTTTTTGTTCATATTACTGTTCTAAATCTCCCCTTTTTATTTTTCTTTTTTCCCTCCATCGTACCATGTGCTTTTGACTTATCTCTATTTTATGGTTTGCTAATAGACACCACCGCTCATTTGCCAAGGAGTACGTCCCTTGGTGTCTTACCGTACTGTTTTGGAGGGACATGTAAGACCACTCCTTGATTGTGTCTTTTTGGTTATGTTGGTGATTGCTTCCCTTAACTAATCGTGGCTTATGGCTGTGGTGATTGCTGCAGTTTAAGAGTGATTCCTATCCTTTCATAGGAATCAATACTTTCAGATTCTTATTAGGGATCGATGCCTTTGGATCCCTTCATTTGCTATTAGTATATTTTATTCAATTTTTTTTTTGTTTGATATATATTGTGCTTTTTTGTGAATATTATCATTATTCTTATGATATTTATAATTAATAATTTGTATTGTTTTAATATTTATATTATAATTTTATCATTTGAAAATTATAATAATAATATTTAAATTGCTAATATTTATTTTGTTAATATTTATAATATTATATAATAATTATAATTATAATAATATTAATTTTTTAATATTTGTAAATACATAATTTGTCGTTTATTTTATTTATTTGTATCTCAACACTTAGTTATTTTAATGTTATATTTCGGGGACATGACATGAAACTTTAGAACCCCACGACTTAAGTTAGGAAAACTTGAAATCCAACGACTTAACTAACAAACCAGTTATTTTAATGTTATATTTCGGGGACATGACATGAAACTTTAGAACCCCACGACTTAAGTTAGGAAAACTTGAAATCCAACGACTTAACTAACAAACCATTTTCTGCCAGCATGATTTCGATCAAACTAGTAACTTTGTCCTGGTGATATTCAACTGCCTATTCGACAATGTAGAGGCCCGAACACTAGTACGTTTGAGGCACCATTTCTCAACAAATCAACCCTAACAATAATAACCATGCAAGATCTTGACAATGAAGAACACATGAACACCAAGATTTACGTGGAAACGCTTACGAGAGAAAACCACGGCAAAATATTGCTTATATAAAAATTCTTACAATCTTTGTAGGCACTGAACTATAGGAGACACCAATCCCCTCTTATACAATTCATGAGCAGCAACTCACTGGAGACACCAATCCCCGCAATTGTGCACCAACTTAGTAGGAGACACCAATCTCTTGTTAAGGCACCAACCTTCTATGCAATAGAATTACTATCTTCTTGTGAAAGTCCTCTTCAATGGATGATGAACAATACATTCAAATCAACAAGTTTTTCTCTTCAAAAATAACTTATATTCTTCTCTATACATCTGCCATAATTCGTTCACACAATCTACCTTGAATTATCTTCTATATTTCCCTCTTTCAAATCTGCTTGTTGCTTGTATATTATATATTTTATTTCCACACACACGTCTTTCTTCACTCCTCAAATGCCATTTATATCTTCACATTTAAATGAGGAGACACATCACTTCACAAGGTGATATCCTTTGAAAGGACATAACCCTTTGTTTACAAAACTGATCACTGCCTTTTCAATAACTAAACTGAGCGCTCCTTTTTACTCATTAATCACTTCCTACCTCTGAATAATATTAATCGCTGCCCATATTGCTTTATATGAATTGCTGTAACACCCCCTGATTTTTCCCTTTTTTTTTTCAAGATGGGAACCATACAAGAAACATGCAATATAAATGCAAACAAGATACTTTGCTGCCAAATAATTTTGATATTATTTTCAATTTTTGTACATTGGCTGTTACACACTTCTTGTAAGATGAACGTTCAAACTGGCATTCCAATTCAAGAAATGAATAGATATAAGATGATCAACATAAAGTATCTTGAAATAGGTGAAAGTCAGAGAACTAGAGGTCTGATACAGGGTGGGTATATTGTGCAAGTCTGCTGATCACCCTTTGCACTCCAAGGTGGCTATGGAACAATAACTTTCACTATTTCACCAAGTCATAAACTGCCTCCCAACTACTGTAGCATTAGGACAAGAATGCACCCAGATTAACCAAGTCACCAACAATGGTTTGAACCAGGCAGATATAGGTCTGATTTGTCCAATTTTACTATTACAGGTAATCTGTAGTGGATTTGCAGGTCATATCAGCAAGGTAAACCAATGTAGTAACACCTTCTTTTGTGCCCAACACCTAGCTGTTAACAAAGTTTGCAAAGAGAGGACTGATTTCCAGTTTCAGACGTGCACAGTCAAAATGACAAAGAAGCAACAGCTACAGGTCTAGTATAATTTTCAGTCACTTCCAACTCAGAAAACTCATGAACAGCAGGTGTATTTCTTAGAAATCGAACCCAATATCATACTCAACTTGCCAATATTGATTTTCTTAGATAAATCAATGGTCCATCAAAACCCACATGTGATGGACCAAAAGATGGCGCCCAACAAAGAGGAATGCAGTGAAATAATACCCAAAATAATACTTAGCAGTCCCATTGAGTAATGAGCAAATTTTAGTCTTCTAGTATCTCAGAAAAAAGCACATCAGCACATTGAAAAACAATTTGATCACTACCAAACTTGAACAAACTCCAAGAAAGTTCACACCACACCAAAAACTAAACACCCATATCAGAAAACTCCATAAATCTTCATATTATAAAGCCTTGAAAGATCAAACCCCTTTAAAGCAATGGTGATTCCTGAGGTAGAATCATTCCAACCAGCTAGGGTGAATTTCACCACCTAAATCAGCAACCGAGAAGAGGGTTTTCGTCTTCAACCAGAAAAAAAAGAATTCCATGAACTCATTCCAGCAGCATCTCTTTAAGTTGTCAAATCATCCCTATGCAAGTGAGAGCTCAAACTCATATTTATAAAGTGAGGGAAGAATTAGGGCAACTTGCATTTGAATCTGAATATATTTTCCCTCATTTTTCACTTTATGAAATGACATGAAATTACCCCAAGAGGCATCCAACTTTTTTCCTCCAAAATTTCACTTTTGATTTTTTATTTAAAATTAACATTAAACACAAACTATGTGTCGCACCTTATGAGGCATAACATTAGCCTTAAAAAATAATAAATAAACCTCTTTTTTAGGCATCCACTTGAAATACATTGTCCTCTCTTTTAAAACAACATTGATCAACTAGGCCAAGGGGTCCTTTTATAACCCATGCTTATTTCCTCACTTTATTAAAAAAACAACTTTATTAACTTAAGTGACAAATTAATCGATAATAATTCTAACCATTGAGAGAACTCACCCCTGCCAAGAATGGAAACTCTGCATTGCTGCCAAGACCAGTTACTAAATATTGCACTTACTAAAAATAGTAAGTGAGCCAAATCACCAAACTGGCCCAAATAAGGAGACCCGGAAAAGGGAACATTACAATTTCTTCTCTAACTTGAACGATCAAATACAAGTTTCATTATCATATTCCAATGGGGGTTGGCCCATAAATATGGACGATTTATATAAAACTAATTTTCATTTTGGGCACTAATAAAGTAAAGTCAGCCTCATAAGATAAATAAAATCTGTTTATTAATATTTTGTTAAGTAATTATTTTGTCCTTGAAGGTCTTCGATTTGCTTTAGCAATAACATCTTATGGTCCTTCTTTGACATCAATGATAATTAATCTAACATTTTCAATGTGTCTTTTCATCTATAAATTTGGATGCACCATTTAAGGGTCAGCCCATTCAAAAAATGAATTAATTTTATTTTTAAACATCACTAAAATGGGCACCACACTGAGGAGAGTCGGCCCATACATAGGAAAAACGATTTATTTATTTTAAATTAATAAATATGGGTGCCACAATGAGGGGGGTCGGCCCAAATTTAAAATTAATTTAATTTGATTTTCTTTAACTCCCAATAAAGGCGCCAAGATATAGGGAGGTCGACCAGCTATTGATATGATTTTAATTTAATTTTATTGCTGCCATGTGAGGGTAAAAATCTGCTCTTGTAATGATGTGATTTCTTTATCTTTGATCAACGAATTGTATTGTGATGATCTTGCCATCAATCTTCACCATAAATCTCCCCTATGCCTTTGACATCAATGACAATAATTCTAACAAAGGGTCTAAATTCTTTGAACTGCTCTATAGTTTCATCTTTGATGCACAAACAATACACCCACATCTGTTGGGTGTGTCATCCACACAGAGCTGAAAATATTGGAGGCCAATGTGGTTGGGTATCATGGGTACACATGTATCGGTGTGCACTAGATCCAAGGGACCAATTGCTCTCTTCTCACTAGAGTAAAAATGAGCATGATGTTGCTTGCCGAAAAGACAACTAGAACAAAGGTCGGTCTTCTGAGTTGGGGATAAACCTCTCACCATATCATGTCAATGAAATATTACCAAATAACAGACACTAAGGTGAGTATCTTTTGTGACACAGATGTGGCTGACTGGTCCTTAACTGTGAGGGCTTGATTGTCATGTAGGACATCATCAAGTTGAAACATCTTTCCGACATTGGATGCATGTGCAATAACATAGTAATTCTGGGATTTTTTTGGATGAGAAAATTTGGCACCGTGCCGATGATTAGACTCCACCTTGAGGTTGCGTTCAAGTAGCTGACTGATAGATAGTAGGTTCTTTGTGAGCACTGGGTCAAAGAGAACCCTTGAGAGTTGACAAGTATGTGTGTAGAGATGTCATCAATGCCTGCCTTTGACATTATAGGCATTATCATCACCAAGATTCACTTTCCCATCGGATGAGAAATGATCCAAGGTTTAGTTATAAACTTCTGGAGGCATTGGAATCCTCACACCACATTGATTGATTAGTAGAGAGATTTTTGAGTTTGGGCAGCATACACATAGTTCTCCTCTGTTGAATCGTCTACATTGACAACATTACCATGTTGTTTGGGCAGCTTCTTCCATTGGGGATTCTTCTTCTTGTCTCAATGAGATGACTAATGTGGCTTCTTTTGGTTTGAACCTCTGTGTAGGAGTTGTACCAGCACTCATAGAGCACATGTCCCTTCTTACAGCAGATCAAACACTTCTTCTGCAGGCAAGTATGATTCTTTTGTAGCTGCTTAGATGGATGACCCTGACTCACAGATTGCTTACCTTAGTGTTGGGATGTGGGCTTGATTTTCAGTGTTGATGGTATCTTCTCGGGCTTGATAGCCACATTCAAATGCCAGATGAACACTCTGTAGATAGGGGGCAGTGCTCTCAGGACAATGGTTACAAGAGAGTCATTTGTGAAGGATTTGCCTAATGCCTGTAGAGATGCTTGCAACTTGGCTTCTATTCTGAGACAGGCCTCCACTTTCTCACTGCTCTGCATTTTCATGCAATGGAGTTGGCTATGCAGGTGGAGAATCTGATTCTGATTCTTTGCTTCATACATTGTTTTGAGCTGATCCCATGCATCTTTTGCACTTGTGGCAGTTCGAATATGAGGCTGGATCTCATCTGAAACACCAAATAGAATGATCAATTTGGCCTTTTGGTTGGCCGTGTCATACTTATATTGTGTCAGTGTTTGAGGCATGTCGTTTGACAGTACCATTTAAAATTCCACATAGATTAAACTCAAGATGAGTTTGGACCTTTGTTTCCCAGGCTGGGTATTTGTTTTCTCTTAGCAATTGAGAGTTGTGAAGAACTAATATTTGGCACACTTGACACCATGTGAGAATAAAAAATTCAGGACTCTTTTTATTGAGTGATATGTTAAGTACAAACGAGAAATTTTTATTGAGCAATATTGTCTACAAACAAGCAAAACAAATTTATTCCATTTGGCAGTGTTTAACATTATAACAAAGTCCTTCAAAAATGTTTGAAACAAAATATTTACTCAACTTGCCTCTAGCAGAGACAAATTCTTCACCTTTTATGACAGCATCATCTTCTACATCTGCCTCATAACATGCTTTGAGCTTTTGCTTCTCATGATGAGTGTGACAATGAGCATATAAAACAGGTAGTCCAGTAGTCCATGCGAGACCAGGTAATTAAAATCCAATGATTATGTTTCTCGAAGAATTCTCAGAGGGCATAATATAATCATATTGTGAATTGTCACTCTGTGACATCACTTGCTTTATGAGGCAGGTTTATATGGTCATGTCTGAACTAGAAACATGTCATGATTGTTTCCAAAGTCTGCGGCCTTTAGCAAATCAGGTAGAAACACTTCTATGTGCAGTCTCTTAGGCTTGCTTGACACCACAGAAGCAATTTGATGGCACAATATTTCTCATGTCACTTTGTAATTTGACACAACAACTGGGGGACAGCATTCTAATGAGAAAATAAATGATTGAACCTTTTCCCTTGTGATCAAGTCCACGTGCTGGGTCTGTGGAGCCTTCCTCTTGGAGCAGAAAGTTCTTTTGGCAGTACCTCTTTTCAGATCTGTAGCTTGATTTTCTAAGCTTTGTTCAGCAAAGCATGGGCAGCATTTTTTCCTTAAAATTTGGAAACCTTCACCACTTCTGGAATCGTCACATTTGATGGAATGGTCTCTTGCCTAATGCACTGGGTAATTTATGTATTGTGCACTTCTGAGTTTCCTTAGACACTGTCTCTTTATATTTCTCTTCATGGGGACTGCGCACACCCTTCCAGATGGTTAATGTCAACGTTTTTGAAAAATCAGCAGTAGCTGCACTTTTTTCTTTCTTCTGACATCACCATTTACAGTCACGTTTAAACTTTATATCTTCATTCTTAGCTCTCTTCTGTTCTGCTGTAATGGTTTCCTGGAACCTCTTCTCTCTTCAGCAGTACACCCAAATGCAAAACAATCAAGGAACTGGATAAATGATATCCGATTACATTGTTGGTGCCAGTTGAAGCTTGCAGAGTCTCCTGCTTGAATCGTCACCTACTGCTTCGATACTGGATGATGAAATACTTTCACTGAATTGATTATTGATATTGGAAATCACACATAAATACAATGTCAAAACAGTTGAGCAATTTATCAAAACTGCCTGTAACAACCTTTCTCATATAGGATACGTAATATATTATTCCAAAATACTAATACAATTATACAATAATGATGTAATATTTTTATATGGAACAATGTTAAGATGATTTTGGATTTTAAAATTCAATTTACAGTTAATATTCTCAATTTTCTTGGCTTTAGGCAATCATATAGGTAGGTAACCTATGCTGAGTCCACAAATGTGAAGACTTGAAATCTCCATACTGTTGCCTTCCATGCTGTTCGTTCAACAGAACACTGTGCAATTTTTTTATTCCGAGTCTCAAGTACTGCAAAATATATCACTGTTTTCAGTCTAATTAGAGTTGCTCTGCCACTTGTTGGTTTGATCCTATTTGCTGCCATTTATCATTGTCTGTTAATGCTATTAGATTCTGTTCTTGTGGAGCCATAATTGCTTTATGTTTTCAGTAAAGGAACCCTTGGCCTTAATTGCTTTGGAAATTTTGTTACTGTTATATTGTCATCTTCTTTTATATGTTAAGTTGATCACTGATGCCATTTAGTTACTACCTCGTGTAATGAAAGGTGTAGTTTATTGGCAAGTTATACTGGGAATGAATATTAACACACACAAAGACATCCTCAGGCTTGTCCATCTAAGTTATCCCGTGCTTTTTGTATGCAGAGGGGAAAAATAAAACCAGTTCACATTGTGGATCTGCCAGGTCATTCAAGGCTGAGACCCAAGTTGGATGAATTTTTACCTCAGGCTGCTGGGATTGTGTTCCTTGTTGATGCTTTGGATTTCCTGCCAAACAGTCGAGTCACTGCAGAGTAATGTCCTAATCTTTGTTTGTAGCTTTTCATCTTTGTTTGTAGTTTTTCTTTCTTTTAATGTATGGATGAGCAGCCATGTACGTTATGATTAGGATACGTTACTGATTTGTTGACAGTAAAATACAGTCGTGTTTTAGCAATAGAACTGACTGATGCATTAGATACTTTTCATAACCTAATAGCTTCTAGCTGTTGGTTCAAGGTATCTCTACGATGTCTTGACAAAGGCCCTTGTCGTGAAGAACAAAATTCCAGTACTCATAGTCTGCAACAAGGTAGACAAAGTCACAGCCCACTCGATGGATTTCATAAGAAAGCAACTGGAGAAGGAAATGTATGTTTTAACTCTTTTTAGATCGAGCAAAATATTACTTGATACAAGATCTCTTCTTTCTTTGAGTATTAATTTTTAAATACATTATTTCATTGGAATATTTCTTCCATTTTTTTAGCCAGCGTAACCACACATTCTCATTTGGCTGTTAGTTGATAATTTCAGAGTCGAATCAGTTGATATATACTATCGGAGCTAATTTCTTTATTTGGATTGTTCCAGTCATTGAGCTACAATTTTGATGTGATCTTAATCATTTTTCAGAGACAAATTGCGTGCTTCAAGGACTGCTATATCAGATGCAGATATTGCCGATGATGTCACCTTAGGTGTTCCAGGACAGCCCTTTACATTCTCTCAGTGTATCAACAAAGTCACGGTCACTGAAGCATCTGCTATATCTGGAAAAATATCTGACATTGAGCACTTTATCAGGGAACGGGTAATGCCTTGATAAATGAACCTTCATTGTTACAGGTTTACAGTTCACTAGAAGGGTTTTGTCACTGCAGCAAAACTGCCCTGCCTCCTATTAGCTCTTAATTTACCGGGTCACTAATGTAATATTTTTATGATGACCAAGTTTATGTTGTACAAGCTTAGGCACTTTCCAGCCTAATGCTGTGGGATTTTGAGAAAAATAGTCATAAATGTTGAGAAATATGTTTTGTACTATTGGTTTATGTTATTGAATACCTCCTTACGGTCTTGACTTCAGAAGGCTATAGTACACTTATATTCAGGATTTTCAAAATTGTTGTGCTGGATAACTGGATTTTCATTACTCTGGGTGTGGGTGTTGACATGAATGAACAACAAATTGTTTAGTTTAAACAGTTTGCATTTCAAAGTAACATGTTAGCAAGACGCAACAAATATTTATTTACTGAAACACCATAGAATATGTGTGAAGGCATAATGAAAGATGGTTCACTAAATGTTTGATATTAGATATAAAATGTACAAAACATTTTTGTATTGCATAAAGTGAATACCACATTGGGAAGTGAGCAAAATGCATATTAAAATAACATTAGCGAGAGGACAAATATCAAATTATTTAATACCATAAGATAAAAACGAAAATATAATAAAAGGAAGCAAAATAAGTATATGATGGTAGATATTAAATGTAAAAGAAATTTTGTTTGTTCAAATCTCGCACTCTAGCCATTGTTTTACATACCCCTCGTAACATACCCCAACATAAACCAAAAAAGTGTACAAAGCACATAACGTATGCCAACGACGCCAACAATAAGTAATACGTGGGCAATATTTAAATCCTAACAAGAACAGATTTTATTGAGGGCGATGAGTGTCAGGATGGCCTCAACTTCTAATGGCATATCTACTGGAATGCAGCTTAAAGATAAAATGATCCTAGCGAATGTGTATGCCTGGATGTAGGCTTTGAGAAATTATTTTTGAGTAGAATGTTATATATCCATTTTGAAAGGAAACTTTAGTTCGCATTTCAGCCATTTGGATTAATTATCTTAACCAATGGCACGAGAAAGGTGCTTCAACCTAGTGGTTGACACAAGAACCGATTTATGCACTATATTTTTTCTTCAAATACTTTAATCAGAACATGCGTACTCTTTCTAATCCTTTTTTTGGGCGTATTAGTTGGAGGGTAAGCTTGAACTAGAATGACAAGCGAATCTTCCTTTCTTTTCTTTAAAAAATTGGTAACCTATTTCTCCCATCAAGTGTCAATTATCATCGACAGGAGGATGTAGTGTGTGTTAGCTTCAGAAACTTATTCAAGACAATGTTTGTTTCCTCTTAATTATTTGATTGATAATTCGGTATTTGCCATTAGTAACAAGTTCTCTCCTTTACATCTGCAACTGAGAAGCAAACTGTTCTCCATTTGAGATCCCAATGGCTTGTAATTTCCGGTTATTCTTAATGTGAAATTTAATGAGTAAATTATATGATGTGGGGATTATTCAATATATTAATTCATATCTTCTTTAATAAATTCAGTCTGGACTTCAAGTCAGGAAACTTTCAGTTGGTGAGACAACCTACTCTTTTGGCCCATTTTTGCTCATAAACATGTTTTATTTGTGGAAATCACTCTTACTTCAGCCTCAAAGAATTTTATCCTAGTGCAATTCTCACTGTTCTCATTCATGTTTTCAACCTTTATGCATGTATACCTTTCTTTTAATCTCTATATTATCCTGATAATATATGCTCTATATCTCATCTTGTTAATATAAGCTTTGTACGTGACTCTTTTAGATCCTTTTAGCTCTTATTGTAAATTTCGCTCACTAAAACCTTGGAACTGGCGAAGCTTATGATTCATAAATATCTTCAATTCTATTGATTTGAGTTTTGAGTAGTGATCATTGAAATTGTTTGATATTTATTTGCAATTTGGCAATACATGCTTCCTTCACAGTGTTCCACGAAGTTTTCTGAAGGGGACGTGTCTCGGGGACGGGGGACGGCGGGGGGGTGCTGATATACATATGGTACTTGAATAACTAGTTATAAAAAGATATTTAAGAATAACATTTCAAATTAAACTTTGGCAAATTAGTAAAATCGCAAATACTAACATTTTGAATACTTGAATACTATTACTAAAAAACTTAAAGTAAAATAAATATTGAAATTTGACAAATGAAATTGTCGAATTTGAGATTTCTATTATATGAATATCGAAAATATGACATGTCACATCAAAATGAAAATATCATATCATAAAAATGATTACAATGAGTAGCATGATACATTGATATGAATCATAATCAAAATAAGTACAAAATGCAAAAATGTAGTGAAGGGAGGCCTCTAATCATCTCCAAACTCCTCATCACTCGAACTAGTGGAATCCTCGTGCTCAAGCTCTGCCAAACTAACACCAACCAACCCTGCATTTGAAGTCGAAACTGAAGCATCCTCATCAATTTGTTTTGGCTCCTCTGGCTCTACATCCCACCGTGCTGTTGGACTCTCTTTGTACAAAAGTGTTTTGCGGTCAATGAGACGCAAAGCACTATGTACAGCCACAAGCTTCTTTGCTCTCCTAGAGGTAAGTCTGTTCCTCTTAAGAGAGTGGATGAAGCTATATGTAGACCAGTTCTTCTCAGTAGCTGAAGAACTAGAAACCTGAGATGACAATCAAATGGCTAGAGTGATAGTCAAAGGTCTTGATCCATGGCAAGTCCACCACAAAATTGGGTCCCCCTGTGCCATAGTTCGCATATCCATTTTGGCTGCATCTGAATAACCCCTAAGAGGCAAATTTGGTCCACCCAGTGCGAATCATATTGACATCTACATCATTGTACATCCTCTCAATGCACCTGAAGAACCTTGCCTTCACCTCTGCATCCTCTATAGGTGTCACTCCACCAGGCCTAGTCAAATACCACTTAGGATTAAGTGCATAGGCTGCCATGTGCAAGGGAGTGTTGAGCTTCTCCCATCTCCTGTGAATGATTGGCTGAATGTGCTCGTGGTAGAATGCTAATGTGGGGTCCCTCTCTCGCACAACAACCCTCATTTGATCAAGCATAGAATCGATGCACTCATACACCTCTCCAAGGCTAGGTGCATTCGCATCCGCATCCCCATACTTGATAACCTGAAAAACTGGTTTAATGATGGCAACAATATATTTTGCATCACCCTAGAACACATCACTCTTCATCGTATCCTTCACCCTCTTCTCCTGCTCTGTTTTAGACTCAGCCCACCTACTCCAATCTGATGTCATGAACATGAGTTGCAGTGCCTCTTGCAACTCAATCATTTTGTCCAAGAGAATGAAATAGGAAGCATATCTCGTATCAGTAGGTTTCAGGAACTCCTTCTTAGTGAAGGTCCTGAAGAGTGCATGTGATGTGTGGTGGTTGTAGATAAACATCTGCACATCTCTCGCATCATTAACCACTCCTCTAATCCAATCAATCTTTCCCATATCCTTGAGTGCATTGTTCATGGTATGCACACAACATGGGGTCCACCAAATATGCCTGTAAGTAGCCTCAACAAGTCTCCTTGCAGCTTTGCACACGTGTGCAACATCTGTTACAACTTGGACCACATTTTGTGGCCCAACCTCCTCAATAGCATCCTTGAGAACCTCAAACTGAAAATCAGCATCTTTGCGATGCCCTGAACAATCAATTGCCTTAAGAAAATATGGGTCCTCAGTAGATCTAAGAGCGCATCCTGTCTTAACTCAACACTCCTTCATCTTTTCCATCAACAAATTGATCTTGGAATAGTTCTTATCCAAGATCGTAGTCCTCAATTTTGTCTCACCTGGTGGCACATATGATGGTCCTCCATTTGCCACCATCGATATCATTTCCTTATAATAAGGAGATCGAGCAACATGAAACATGATGTCATTGGCAAAGAAGAACTTGCCAATGGCATCATCTATGTCATCCTTGAGCTGCACATTAAACAAATCTGCTATGGGATTACTTTGAGTTTGACTTTGCAATCTTCGTTTCTCCCTCCCCTCTCCTGCATAGGCACTAGAAGAAGAACTTGGTGTCCCTCCTACTCCCATCTGCAAAGTATGGGTGGATCTCTGTGGCTGGCTATGCTGAACATGTGCCCTATGCTGCAAAGTAGTAGGCACAAGTGCAGCTAGAGTATCATCAAGAACACCCCATAACTTATTTATTTTAGCTTTGTATTTCATGTTTTCTGGTTTTGTCAAAAACTCACATATCCCCACACCTTTTCCTCTAATGAAAGAAGGTGTGCATTCACTGTAGTGATGCTCCCATACCACCCAATACCACAAAAAGTTGCACTTCCACCTCCTTGTGCCACCGGATGTTGCGCCTTGGGCTTGCCTGCTTAGATCTTTTGTTGCAAATTGTTTGAGAGGGGATTTGGGATCAAAAGGACCCTTAGCATACTTCGCCAATTTTGCAAAAAGGGCACTCAAAAGTACTTGCTTCACTTGCCATGGAACTAGTTTGGGCTTCATGCTCAGCCCCATGGTCACCCCCCTTAGCCTCAGGTGCATATTCAAGATCGGTATCACTATGTGAATGGACCTCATCCTCACTCATGTTGATGTCATGAGAGCTCATTGTGACACTACAGTAAAAAAATAAATTCTATAAGTGCCTAGTTTCAGCCTAGTTTAACAAATTTGAAAATAAAATTTTAAATCTTCATGATGAATCTTGATGGAAAGATGAAAAAAAAACAATGAGCTTTGAAATAATAAATTTGAACTTTGAAATGAAAATTCCAAATATGAATATGCATTTGCAGCCATGTCTATGAAATTATGATTATTTTTAATCATAATTTCATAGACATGGCTGCAAATGCATATTCATGTTTTGATTTTCATTTCAATGCCCATTTCAAGCATCTAACTACATTTTTTAAAATGAATCTAAAAACTTGGAAAACAAAACAAAAAAAAAATTGAAAATACTTCGAAAAACAGTCATAAAACCCTACCTTGTGCTTGAAAAATCCTTCAAAATTGGTGTAGAATGCTCCTCCTCTTCTTCTTCTTTCTCCTTCTCACCCCTCTTGCACTTGCAACACCTCAAATTCACTCTTTCACTCACTCTTCTTACTCGTTTTCCTCTTCTTCACCTAGTTGCTCCAAAACATCAAATGCATATGTGAGTAAAAAAATGAACAATTAGAGTGTTTTATTTCATTTAGAGGATTTTAGATGGGTCCCACAAGCCTTTAGGGTTTGACCCTTGGCACACAAACCAATAAAAAATAAATAATTAAAAAAAAAACCTCTTTTCATGACATCCCAACGCGGGGGACTCTTGGGCAGCTCAGAGACGCCCAGGTGTCCCACATGTCTCCCTGACGTTTCCCACGTCCTAGTGGTGGTGGTGGGACGACAAAGGGACGTCTCCCTGCCGTCTCCAAGTCTTTGAAACATTCGGGACAGGGGGACGACTAAAAATTAGGGGGGGACGCGTCCCCGTGGAACACTGTGAATCCTTCATGAATGGAAGTGCTTTAGAGATGTCAAATTAAAAAGAAAAAAAATGGCAACACAAGCCAAAGGAAAAGCCTTGGTTTATAGAAAAATAGACGTAGCGCAAAAGGTTTTGTATTATTAATGATCTTTGCTTTGATAAATTAAAAAACTTTATTCATGAATCAAAAGGGCTAATTACAAACATGTAGAGAGCAAGAGCGAGAAGTGGGAAAATAACAAAAGAAACTAGAGCAACTCAGAGGATCGAATTCCATGGTGATTTAGTCTTGTTGGTGGAGGACAAACCTTGGAAGCAGTTCTTGGACTACGAGGGTCTCTCCTTTCAGTGTAGGAGATTCTTCTTTGTGGGTCATTTGGCCTTTGGTTGCCCAATTGCCCGCCGCAAGGGCGTTGCTACTTGGTGGCAGTATGCTCTCTCAGATCATCTCACGGTGGGTTCTCCTCCTTTGGAAGTTTCTTCTACGGTAGTTGATGCTCTTGGGTCTTCTCGTGAGCCTGTGTCTTGCCCGACTCCTCTTTCGACTACTCCTTCCGTGGAGCCTTTATTGGCTCGATCTGCTGATACTATATTGTCTAAGCCTGCTCGAACCTTGTTGGATATCACTGCTGGTCCTTCAATCGATCCTGTCTCCTCTCCTACGCTGTCGCCTCCCCTACGTGTTGGCACTTTGCCCTTGGTGTCTATTGCGGATCCGCTTCTCTCTCCTCACTCGGTGGATGATTTTGAGCTTTCCTGGTCTGTTGTAATGCGTAAGAAGAAGGGACTCCCTTGCTCTATTGCTGCTTAATGACCGCGGGTTGAGGGAGTCATTTCCATCCCCTCTGATTTTGGGGTTGCCTAGTCCTAGTCTGTAGTTCAACATCTGTCTGTTGACTATTTTTGTGTGTGGTCTATCCTCTTTCCTAGTTCATTCTTAGTTTGAACTATGCTTCCTTTTGGCCCTATGGGCTCTCTGTGTAAAGGGTCAACACCCTATAAATGTTGCTTATCTTATCAAAAAATCAGAGGATTGAATGTAGGATAGTCCATCTATGTAACCTAACAAAAAAATACACTTACAAGGAATTCAATGAAATAGTGATTTGACCTTTATTAATTCATAGTAGTCACAATTGAATTATAGTTTGATACATGGACTACAACATGCAGCCATAGCTTTCAAGATATGTATGGGTATAACTATGTGCAAATTACATATTTCAAATGGTTTTGCAATACAATGACATTCCTAAGTTAGGAATTAGATTGTCTATCTTCCATAAGAGTTGTTGATCAAGTCCGTAGTAACCCAAGAATAGCATGCAACTGAAACAACCTTCTCCACGAGAGATAAATAATGGAAATGTTATGAGTTAGAGAATTTATTAGATGCAAAAAAAAAATGGTACAATAAACAAGTGTGGCTTGACTATGTTGGTTGAGCGTTAGTAGAGATAGTCCCTGTAGCGTAGCTAAAGCACATTGTGCAAGCCAACCACCAACCATAGTTGACCATAGGCTAGCACATTAATATTTTTGAGCTCTTTCCCTAGTTGAGAGTAGTATACAAGGAGCATGGTGTGAGATCTGTTTAAGCTATCATTGAGGTCTTATTATGTGTTATAGTGAGACGAGGCAGTAGCCAAGGTGCCAAGAGTAGAGGCGTGAGAGTGTGACAACTTGCAAAGCCAACTTGATTAGGCTAGAGCAAAGATATAGAGGCACTAGTAGTGGCACCAATAGATATGGGCCATCCATGAATCTAGGCACTCATAAGTGAGGTTGATAGATAGTGGGCACAAACTGCTACATTGTAGTAGAGTGAGCTCTACCCAATTGTAGAGGCAATTAACTTGAGGACATAATGAGCATATCAAACATGTAGTGAATTACACATTCTTTCTCCATAGATTCAATGCAATACCCAACTCTACCATCACCAATGTAGCCACAAGAACCCCTAGGCCTAGAGTAGTATGGCACTCATGGATCAATATGATAAATTTTTTATATAGACCACATGTTGTTATAGTGGTGGTCACATAATGTAGTGATTTTCATATCATGATGATATGCACATAAACCTTGAGTGGTTTATGTATAGTAAGATTTTGAGTAAATATTGTGTTATTGTGTGATATTTTTGATTATGATAATTGTATAAAATGTTCATCAAATATACACATGATCAAACAATGGAATAATGAAATTAATTAACTGTTTGCACAATTAATTAATTTAACATGATGAAGAATGATTTACTCTATATAAAGAATAAGAATAAACTGTGAATGTAGCAATTTCCAGGATAATATGAAAATCACTTAGAAGAACCCAAGTCACCTAAAATCATGTCAAGGAGAAACAAGCACACACTTTTATATAAGGTGTGAAGAGTATCTAATATATGTATGGATTGTGTTTTACAAGAAAGGATCTTACATAATAAAAAAATGTATAACACTTTGAAACTATAGCACCAAAAATAGTTCCAAGGAATAAATGACACAAGGTGAACCATAGTCAAAATTTATATATGAGTTTGCACAAATGTCACATATGATTAAGAATGAGCATAAATTATGCATAGAAGTGACAAAGGTGAATAACATCCATCTGTTACTTTAAGGGGTTGGCCATGAATTGTTGAGAGGCCATAAGCCCCAAAACCATAAATGAAAATGAAAGTAACAATGAATAGTCCTAACCGTTTGGGGCTGAATTTGCCCCTACTAGTAGTTGGGGCATTAATATTGCATTGGTTCCACAGAGGACTAGATCTTGAACCTAAAAAGAGTGATAAAGAACATGCTTATTATAAGATCTACGAATAATCTTCTAGTAATATTTAAGATGCTTGAGAGTGCTGATTCATCTCTCATCAAGCATTTCAAGCTCCTAAAAATGACACTCATGATAGGTGTTATCATTGATAAGCCCTTGGAGTGAGACTCATACAAAAGAAATCTCAAGCTCTTACAACATGATCACATTAGTGTCATATAAAATATTGTATGATGTGGTACCAACTACATCACAAATACTTGTACAATGGGACTATTGAGCATAAGAGAGTTGAGAGTGATAATACTTACCATGCTTATTGCCAATTTTATGAAGGGTTTGTTAAATTATTTTATTGAAAGCCTTAGCCCAACCATTAGACTGAGGATAGTAGGATGTTGAGAAATGATGATAAATGTGAAACTTGTTGAGGATTTTCATGCCCTTGTTCTTGAATGATATTTTGTAAAAACAAAGGTAGAAGGAAGTCCAAATCAGGAGATTATATTGTCAACAATTTATAGATTACTTTAGCAATGGTGGATTAGAGAGGGATAGCCACAATCCATTTCACTAAGTAATTTTTCATAGTTATGATGAATGTTTGTCCTTGAGTAGGAGACATTTTTACAATCAATTCTAGGCCCTAAATAGAAAAGGTCCAAGAGGATGTATAAGATTGGAACTCTTGTGTAGGAACATGAGAAAAGTGACTTTGTTGTTGACATTGAGGGTATTTCTTGATAAAAATAAAAGGAATCTTGTTTCATTGTTTACCAATAGAACCCCATACAAACAAGTTTTTGAAATATTTTTTTCACTAAAATGACCTCTACAAACACCTAAATGGGCCCCTTGAAGGGAAATTAGGATTTTAGATTTTGTTAAATAATAGAGGCCATTATAACCTCACTAGTAGAAGACATTAGATAGAAGAATGTAATGTGAAATAACCTTGTGAATGCAAATGTGTGCATTTTTAGAAGATTTGGAAGAAAAGGTACCATCTTTCAGATAATTATATATATAAAAGTATCACTCCTTAGATTCAATAGCACAAAAAAATATAATATCATAGGAGTAATCATTCACAATATTAGACATATATAACATATGAATAATAAGCTAAATATTGTTGAATCATTAATGGACACAAGGCAACTAGTGCTAGCCATTACATCCACATGAATTTGCTTTCATGGAATGATGTTAAGTGTAAAAGAATAAAAGTAATTAAGAAGAGATAGAGAAAGGTCACGATGCTACAAGAGTTTATCCTAGATTGTAGTGTAGAAAAATTGATTCTTATGAATGAATAAAGTTTCCATGAGAATCAATGATCTACACCGACATTAGGATGAATGAGAGATTCTTCTACTTGCTTGATCAATTATTTTTACGAACTAATTATAATTGGAGATAAAAAATCTTCAGATTTGAATACAACCTTAATATATCTAGTTATAATGAATTGGTAAAAATATATCTTTGTAACAATAAATACAAGCATAAGTAAATTCTAGAATTGTGAAAAAAATGAGCCACAGGATCAAACAATGAACAAAGACATCTTCCACACAAAAGATCTGCAAACAATAATATCTGATATTCCTCAACAAGAAAAAGCTACAAAATTCAAGAGTACACAAATATGAAAGCTCAAGATTTCAAGAGTCTATCAAAGGTATGAAAGCTTAAGAGAGATAATACAATGAGGGTTGAGTGCTATATAGGAGCAACCCTAAATGGTAAAGGGATTAGTTCATGACAAGTGTCAACATCTCATGCAATGAGACAAAATGATCTAATAATAGCTCTCTAGTTAACATAGGAAATCATTGCTAAGTTTAGATTAAGTGCATAAGAATAAATTAGACTAACAATTAATTAATCTAATAAAGATTAATTAATTATTAGCTAATGCATGATTACTCTAACACCCCCTCTAAAGTTGAGCTTAGGAAGTAGATAAAAACCTTAAAAAGAGAATGCATGATGGATCCTGGAAAACAAAGCTTGGTGAGGTACACATGTACAAATAAAAGATCTCTCAAAATTGGAGAAAAGGAGAAAAGCACATGGGAAAAACTCCTCTCCAAAAGAGGGAAAAGTGAATGATGGATTGAAAAAATCCTCCAAATCAAGGTGAAGGACTAAGAAGCCTCCAACCAAAACAATGTCCCAAAAAGGAGGAATATGTAGAATATCACTAAAGCATGCAAAAGCTGGAGAGTGTTGTCGAATGATGATTGATATAGTGTTGAAATGAAGAACCTATAGAAATAGGGATGCAAGAGTGTCCATATGGTAAATGCTCCATCTCACCAAAATGCATGGGTAACTAGCTGTTGATGTATGTTGCATCCGCCTAGTACATAGGAAAAAGAAATAGATACATAGATCACTCCAAAAATGAAGCCAAGGAAGCATTAGCACCAACAATAGAAAACCCCCTATAATGTTGAAAAGGGAGAGCCAAGATAGGTGCACTGAAACTGTGTGAAACCAAGTAATGTATGTAGGAAAAATAACCTGCAAATAAAAGGGTGTGCAAACTAAGACACACACAGGAGGCAAGAATCACTAGGATTCATAGTTGTTGTCGAAGAGACACTCACTTGACAAAGGTGTGATGGAAAACCAAAGGAAAAAATCAACCCCCATGACACTTTATATCATAGTGCAAGTACAAAAGACACTACAAGATGTGCAAAATCCCTAAAAAGTATACACTAGAATGACACTTTATCTCAATGCATCTATAAAAGAGAATGTACATGAAAAAGATGTTTACAATGTCCAAATATGATAGATTATTAGAAATACATATAGAACAGACAAAAATGATTCATCACACACACCATAAAGTTTTAGGAGCTAAAATGTCCAAGTAATTCACAAGAGTGTGAAAACACAAAAAACTAAATAAAATGTACTTGGATAAAAATCTAGAAAAATGACATGGATGGCTATGAAGAGCTTTGAAAGACCGTCTCAACATTGTTGGAATTGCAAAAATGGAGAAACAAGCCAAAATTTATGAGATCGAGATTGAAAACAACACCTCTAAATTCAATAGGTTGTAGATTGTACTAGCAACAAAAACATGTGATGAGACCTACACCACTGGAAAGTTGACAAAACCAGCTTTCTGATGATATGTCGTTTGCTCGAATTTTCTATTGTACGCCCAAGTTATGACCAAAAGAAAAAAAATATTTTCCTTTAGGGCATATAAAGGGTTTCAAGGGGGCCATCTCTACTAACCGTACTATTGACATTAGTGAAATATTTTGAGAATATTCCTCCTTTGCCAAAAAAGCTGACCCCCTATGAAAAATTCGATCGCCAACATACCAAAAAATCGATAAAATATGCTTCTTTCCAAGTGAGTGAAAAAGGTGGTCATCGAATTTTTTGTTGAAGCACCAAAAAAAAGGTTTTGGCCACTAGACCTTACCTCTCGGCCGACCAGTTGTACAAAGCCTACTGTCGACATTGTAAAATATGTTGATCGATGGAATTTTGCAACCGCAACGATGACATTGGGAACATCGCTACGTAGGGGAAGGTACCAGGGGGGGTACCCAAAAAATTTAACCCGCCCCTCCAAAAGTAATAATAAATGCCTAGCTTTTTTAATTTTTAAATAATTTTCTAGATTTTTTAAAAATATCAAGAAAAATAAAAAAACACCCTACGTTTTTAATTTTTAATTATTATTTTTGTGTACAGGGTCGTATAGGGGCCATACGACTCTTGTGCATTTTTTTATTTTGCCTCAGAAGCTCCCAACGGTGAAATAGGAAAAAATTATAGTCAAATTCATTGAATCAACTTCTTGAACACAACTGCGAGGTCTTTTTCAGCTCAAAATGTTCTAAAATTGCAGCTATCCTCTGGATTTGGAAAAAAATCAATTGCTTCAAAGCCTTGCAGATCTAACTTTAGGAGTCCAAATAAGGCCAAACTGAATTTCCCGACAATTCTAAATCCAATGAAAGACTCTATTTTGATCCTAGATGCACAAAAATTTTTGCCACCTCCAAAATTTGCAAAAAAATAAAAGGAGAATCTAGAACCGAAGTTTGTAACCCTTGTTGAAGAAAAAATCTCATAAATCAAGAAGGGGTTTGTTGAATCTATGATTTGATACCATGTTATAATTGTGAAAAACATGAGTCACATGATCAAACAACGAACAAATCTACACCTTCCATGCAAGAGATCTGCAAATAATAATATGCAATATTCCTCAACAAGAAAAAGCTACAAAATTCAAGAGTTCAAATATATGAAAGCTCAAGAGTTCAAGAGTCTATCAAAGGTATGAAAGCTCAAGAGAGATAATACAATGAGGGTTGAGTTCTATATTGGATCAACCCTAAATGATAATGGGATTAGATCATGACACGTGTCAACATTTCATACAATGAGACAAAATGATCTAATAATAGCTCTCTAGTTAACATAGGAAATCACTCCTAAGTTTAGCTTAAGTGCATGAGAATAAATTAAACTAATAATTAATTAAAGATTAATTAATTATTATCTAATGCATGATTACTCTAACAATAAACATAAATAGAATGTACAGGTCTTAGAGACAATTCTATGAATTTTTGAGAGCCTCGACCATAAATACCAACACATAGCATGTACATCATCGTGTCGCATTGTCGTTCGATATGGATGTAGAAACAAAAGTCCATGTTTTGTAATTAGTGCCTACACACAAAATAACTATCACAAGACTACTATGAATGAGAAATGTTAAAGTAATAGAAATAAAAGAAATACATTACAAAGCTTAAACCACAGTGGTTAAATAAAGTTGTTGAGAGACGAAAGATATCATCAAGTAGTTGCTTCTTTCCAACCTATAACACCTACACATAAAGAGATTGGAGAAAGTATTTGGTTGGGTTGTTTAGGGGTTTGCCCCAATTGAACCCCTATTTCAGTATTTCTACCTCCATGAAGAACCAAGACATTGATAATATTGGAAGATATATTGAAAGTGATTTCTTCGAAAGAAAGCATAATGTCATAGATATAAAAGGATCTTAAATGTACTATTCCAACACCAAATATATCTAAATATTAGCACAAATAAATTGCATACAGTAGGAAAGAAACAAGATAATGAATTATGATTACCTAGAAGTTGTCAAAAACCACTAAGAGAGATATAAAAAATTCCACAATGTTTCCTTACTCAATTCCACTTCAAAAATATCACATGTCATATGCAGAGAGCTTCTTAAAGAAGTTGTAGAGTTCAATATGAGACTATGAGTGTGTGTATAAAAAACCATGATCACCTAGAAGTTGTCAAAAACCACCAAGAGAGATATTAAAACTTCCACAATGTTGCCTTATTCAATTCCAATTCAAAAAGGTCATGTGCAATATGCATAGAGCTTTTTGTTCATTTCAAAAACTCAAGAGCTTCTTCATGAAGTTGAAAAGTTCGTTATGAGAGTGTGAGTGTGAGTGTATGAAAGAAAAATTAAATTTTCTTTATTTTATTTTCCTTTTTTTTACATAGCAATAAAAATAAAACTTCCATAATGGACAATGATCACCTAGAAGTTGTCAAAAACTACCAAGAGATATATAAAAACTTCCACAATGTTACCTTATTTGATTCCACTTCAAAAGGGTCACAAGCAATATGCATCTCAAGCTTGTTGTTCATTTCAAAAACTTAAGAGCCTCTTCAAGAAGTTGTAGAGTTCAATATGAGAGTGTGAGTGTGAGTGTATGTGAGCGTATGAAAGAAAAATAAAAATTGCTTTATTTTATTTTCCTTTTATTTATAAATAGCAAGAAAAATTAAACTTCCATAATGGACTATGATCACGTAGAAGTTGTCAAAAACCACCAAGAGAGATATAAAAACTTTCACAATGTTTCCTTATTCGATTCTACTTCAAAAAGGTCACATGCAATATGTAGAGAGCTTGCTGTTCATTTCAAAAAATTAAGAGCTTCTTCAAGAAGTTGAAAATTTCAATATGAGAGTGTGATTCTGAGTGTATGTGAGCATGAAAGAAAACTCAAACTTTCTTTATTTTCTTTTCCATTTTTTTGTAAAAAGCAAGTCAAGTCAGTTTTTTCAACGTGATTATCATGTAGAGGCATTACTTCTAGAATATTCATGGGAAGGTAACACTCCAATGGCCATTGGAATCACAAAATTTAGTAGGAAATTAGTGTATCACATAGATGTCTATGCATAGTGCTCCTATCTAGAAAAATGGACTCAGAAAGCCTGAATTATTATAAAGATGCTAGGAAAATGGTATTATGTTGTTAACACTTTACATTTAGAAAATGTTTATATCATGGGCTAAAAGAGGGGGACATTGTGTAGTGTGAAATTGCAAGGGTATCCAACTTACAACATTACATTTGCCCCCCACTTTAGTAGGAATATAAACTATGGTAAATATGCATGCTAAAGTAGAGATACCTTGTAATAAACATTACCAAAGGATACTATAGAGGAAAAAAAATCTCCAATCCACATGGACATGCTCCCAAGGAGAAGATCTGCAAAAAAAATTAAGGTATCTACACAAATAACAAATGTTATGCAAAAGCTATTACAAATAATGTGTTGTCTGAGATGAAATGTAATACACAAAGAGAGCACAAAACAAACATTTTGTTGGCCCCACGATTGTTGTTGCATCAAAAGTTTGACCTATTAATGCCCAATAAAACTACTAGAGTTAATGGATCCATGGGAGGTGGTTAGTCCATGTCATGAATCTCGAGGGGAGCACTAACCATTTTCCAACAATCTCCCCCTCAGTGCAAGCTAAGGGGATTCAAACCCGACACATTTGGCTTTGATACCAATTGTTGGCTCCACCATTGTTGTTGCATCAAAAGGTTGACCTATTAATGCCTGATACAATTGCCAGAGTTAACGGATCCATGGGAGGTGGTTAGTCCATATCACAAATCCTGAGGGGAGCATTGACCATTTTCCAACACATTCATGCAAACAAACAAACACATAAAGAAAAATTAACCAAAAATAGAAAGAGAGATAATAGGAAGAGCATGAGATGAATGGTTTAATAGTTATGGCTAGCAAGTTGTGTTATGCTTAATTCCATACAATGTTTTTGATTGACCATGGTTACTACAAACTATGTTGTAGGATAACCATGAAAAATGTAGGACATATGAAGACCCATAGTAGATCTAGCAAGCTATGTTATGCTAGGTGGTTTATATGCTACAAAACTAATGTAAAGAGAATAAAGTTGATCAATAATTTGAAATAAAAGTGGGATGTGTGCATTCTAATAACCCCCCTTAAAATAGTTGAATGATATTAGGAGCGCAAGTTATTTTAAGGAGAGAAACTAAAAAATATGAATACTTAAGGGAATAACATAAATTAGAATGTTGTGTCATGAAACACATAACATTATGCTCATGGATTGTCATTACACAATGTAGGTATTCCACATAAAATCCACATCACTTGCACAAAAATACCGAGGGATCCATACAAAAATACTGAGGGATCCATAGATTTGGGGTTAGCATGAACACACGATAATAATGTATATTTTAATTAAGGTTTTGTATAGTCATCATTCCCTAGGTGTAGTGGAACTACAAGTACAAAGGAAAAAACAACATGGAATCAATTTTTTTTGGGTCAACATGGAAGAGGCCTAAATATCTCAACGCTTTGCATCATCCCCAAAAAATAAAATAAAATGACAACATATAGAAGAACGATGATACTGATAGAAGAATTGAAAAAATATTAATATCACTATACCTATTTACCTACAAAGGTATCATGGGTCCCCTAGATGTAAGATTGACAAACATATGCAAACAAGGACAAGGAAACACAAACAAAACATGCATATAAAACAACAAAAAGTTATAGATAAGAGGACTAATGCTTTAAGGTCATTCCTTGAGAAAATCATTGATATCCCAATCTTGATCATAAGGGGATGAAGGACAATCCTGTAAAGGCAGTGTTGCATCTTGAGAAGATTGGTTGTCATTGATGTCAAATATATGTGCTAAAGATTGTATATGCTATGGAGATAGTTGATATTAGTTGATGCAATTCAACATTGCAATATGAATGGTGATTTGTTTGATGCGGAGGTGGATACACTTGATCTAATATGTTTCCAATACACCTACATTAATATCTTACCTATTTGGTGTACAACACTTAGAGATAAGTTGCAAAAGTTTTTCTAAGGAATTCTTGGGTTTTGGTCCACATCCTTCTGTAGAGAAATATTTAGTCTTGTGGTTCAAGTGATAAGTTGGTTGAGATGTGAAGGTGTTATATCCAAGATTTCAAGTCATTACACATTTGCAGTAAAAGTTATAAATGGTAGAGTTTTGGTCTGTGCTCTGGTAGAGTAAAGTAATGATGAAGGCTTGTTGGAATGCTTTGCATTCCTCTAGAGTGATAGATATGGTTGTGTGGACTTGAGGATATGTTTAGAGAGGTTTATGTATCTATCCATATGTGTTTCATGTTTTTATGTGAATCATAGTGCAATATCCTAAGTGTTAATGTGTCATAGTCAGTCTGAGATGATTTGTTGTATGTTTAGTGGGTTTCTTCATTTGCACAAGCATATGATGATCATATTCTTCAAGAGAAGGTTGTAAGGATTCTGTTGATTACCTACATTATTCAAATCTTGGTCTATATGATATTTTTGATTTCTCCCCAGTGGTGTAAAGATGAATAGTTGGTTGTTTTGGTGGTGTTGATCTTGTTTGGGCCGACAATCTGATTTCCTTCATTTATGGTTGATCCTGATTAGTTAATTTTATCTTAAAGGATGCATTGTGATGATTTTGGGGCTTGATTATGTAGTGTATTGTGATCAACAACTTATTTTATTTCAAAATGTATATGTTTGGATCCGACCTATGTAGTATCATATGTTTCATCTAAAGGTCATCTTGGAGTTGACCTAATTGGGTTTTGAGTTGTTGCAGAGGGAATTTATAGAAGAAAAAGAAATTATGAATTGATTGAGGAGATATTGAGTAGTATGTTGAATATGAAGTGTGTAAAGTCAGTATGATGAAATAATTATGGAAAAAAGGGACTGCAAAATCAACATATGTTAGATGGTTCTTTTATAGCAGTTCATGTTCTTGTTTTCATTATAATTTTCATGTATCCTACTATCAAGCAATGAGCCTCTTCAACAGGTCCTTTCCCTAAGGTTGTGTGCCTTAACCTACAAGTCCTTAGGTAGCGAGCCTTAAAACAATATTGTAATCTTTGTAAGCAGTGAGCTTCATATATTGTGAGTTAACTCTCATTGTGGTTTTTCCCTCATTAGGTTTTCCATATAAAAATATTGGTCTCCTTGTGTGGTGCATGATTTACTTTCTATTTTTCTTTTAGTTAATGTGGTTTGATGCTTAAGCTACAAATGGAATTGTTTTAAATTAAGGAAACATTGATTCACACCCCCTCTCAGTCTCTAGGTGTGTTCAAAAATTGGTATCAGATCCAAGTTCCTTTGAGAAGCCTAACAACTAAGGTAGATCCTACACTTGAACACATGGGATCTAAAGTAATGATCAATGACATGTTTTCTCTAGAACCAAATCTAGAGTCAATGAAACTTGAAGGTTGGGATATCAATATAGATGATTGTGAAGTAGATTTTGAGGGAGAACTTCGATATTCTCTTGAAGATTTGGGTGAAGCAAGAACAATAAATCTAAAATATGAGTGTATGATTGAAAAATAAAAGGGGATAATTGTCAAATTGAAGGCACAAGATGGAGAATCAAAAGAAGAAATTGCCAAACTAAAAGCTCAAATAGAAGGAGGTAAAGGATATGAGACTAAACTCAAGTAGGTAGAAGATGTGATCTCTAATTTGAAAGTTAAGGTTGAAGAAGGAAAGAGAATTGAGGATTTCTTGAATACCAAGCACAATGATAAATTATTTGAGTGTTAAAAGCTTGAGAAAGAGATTGCACTTTGAGAAAAGAGCTAGAAAAAGAAAAAGAGAAAATTGAAAGGATGTTTTGAGATTCCTGATGAGTTGATTAACTCTCAAAATCCATCAAAAGAAAAATATGGTCTTGGTTTTGAAAAAGGGAAAAGTCCCATAACTAGTGCATCTGTAAACTTGTATAATAAATTCAAAGCAGAAGTAAAGTTTGAAACAAGGAAGGAGAAAGACTTCATTGAAGAACCTAAGAAGACATCCTCCGGAGATGCAAAGAAAAATAAAGACAAAAAGAAAGAAAGTGGGTTCATTCCTATCTGAAGAAAAATAGGATTCAAAGGTCCTCCACCAGATAGACAATATGCCTCTACCAGATTCAACCAATCTTTCAAGGTTATTGCTATTCTTGCAAGAATTTTGGGCATAAGGCTATTGAATTTCAAAGCAAGATGAGTTAGAATTAATTTAGGCCTCCAAGGTACAATGTTGTGAGTCCTCAATTCTTTAATTTCCAGTGCTATTCTTGTAAAATTTTTGGTCATAAGGCTAATGAATGCATAAGTAAAGTGATGATGAATATTCATGTAAATAAGAATAATGCCATGACTTCTCAATCCTTTTATGGTTACTGCTACACATGAAAACAAATTGGTCATAGGGCTACTATTTGTAGATCTAATGTAACGAGAAGTGACTATTCTCTACAACCTAATATCTCCTACTACAATTAAAAAAAACTAGGACACATTGCAAGGTTCTTCAAGGGAAAGAATGTAAGAACTTTTGATCCTCAATAGAAGATTGACATTGATAAGAAAAAGAAGGTATGGAAGAAGAAGGAAGAAAGTGAAGTAAAGGATGAATCTATACCTTTGACTGGTGTAGATGGATCCTCCAATAACTAGAAGAAATTATTGAATTAGGGGTGTTGGAAAAACAAGGATATACAAATAAGAGGGGGGGGGGTGTGAATCAATTGTCACAAATTATTCAAACTTATTAAAATTTACTCAACTTATTCTCAAATCTGATGAAATAAAATTAAGCATAACTAATAACCACATTAGAAACACACATAACACCAATATTTTTGCGTGGAAACCCTATTAGGGGAAAAACCATGGTGGAGATTAATCCACAAGGTATACCCTATTAAAAGTATAAGAATAATGAACAATGAGAATGCACATGCATTCGGGCGCACTGCTTAGAGCACATTGCTCAAAATAAGACACACTGTCATACATGAAACTTTCAGATTAAATCCATTTGAAGAGATTGAATTTAGAAAGTAGCTTCTTAAAAAGCTTGATTACAATTCTAATTAGGCACATAAAAACTTCTTCATACTTCGCTCAAACTTCTTCATACTCTGCTCTGCAATCGAATGATCTGATCTCTATTCACACATAACACTTGCACAATTCGAATAAAACACACTCATATGCTTCTCAAATGAAGAAAAAAATTGCTCTTATATATCTGCTACATGGAATTACATCAACAACTTTGTCGGCCAAAAATAAATAGATGATAACAAACTGTTAGCCCAATAAATGAACAGATATCAATGCGCACCAACCGAAGTTGGTCACAACATAATGAAGACCTAAAACAAATCCTCGAATTTCCAACCATTCAAAAATTAATCCATGAGGATCCAAAACACGCTACAACCACCATGTCGGCCAAAAACATGAAAAACCAAAACACACAAAGGAAAAATATTTGATCACGAGAACACCAATCAACACAGACATGAAACAAAGATAGAGCATGATCTAGAAACATCAATGAACATTGCAGGAGCATACATAACAACTCAAATTACCATAATTGCATTCTTTTCTTCCAAAATCACTAGCTATAGTAACATAAAAACTGTAGGAACACAAAAACTCACAACTTGCTCCAATCTTGATGCACACCTCTGAAAATTTTGGAGGATAAACTAGATAGGCTCAACAAAAAACCCTTTAAAGCACAAATTCAGAATACCAACATACTGAACTTTTCATCACATTGAACTTCATAGCTTCATAGGCAACCTGTAACATATTTTATTACAATTTTCTCAATATCCTCGACATATACAGTCTTGAAGACACCAATGCTAATAGTGTTGACATTAATGAAAACCACATATCAGTAACACAACCACAACATCCAACAATCTCCCCCTTTGGAATTGATGGCAACACATGATGTGAACAAATAATACCATCAACACAACTAGCTCTTCTCCAATAGTCTCCTCCTTAGATATTGCACACTTCTCCCTTTTCCTTTTTAGCACTTCCAGTATTACTCTTCTCCCCAAATATTTTCACATTATTCTTCTCCCCCTTTGAAATCAATGGAAAAGGTACACAAGCTCTAAACCACATTTCTAAATTATCTGACTATTCCCCCTGAGTAGAAACCACCATAACATCAATCCGAAACAAGATATGACTGTAGATGCACAGACTAATGCACAAACTTGCATCTTAGTTTTGATTAGGAGGGGAAATCACCCCTAACTTCCCTCCGAGATACTAAAAAGTATCCTTTGGAAACAACTTAGTAACGATGTCTATAATCTATTCCTTAGTAGGCACATACTCCAGTTTGACTTCTTTGTCACTCACTTTATCTCTCAAAAAGTGATATTTGATAGATATATGTTTTGTTTTTGAATACAACACCAAATTCTTGGAAATGTTTATGACACTCGAGTTATCACAAAATATAGCAATAGGCTATACACAATACTGATATCTCTCGGTATTTGCTTCATCCATATTACTTGAGTACAATTGTTTGCAGCAACAATATATTCTGCCACAACAGTAGATAAGGAAATGTAATTCTTCTTTTTACTTAGCCAAGACACCAACTTCTTCCCCAAGAAGAAGGCACCACCACTAGTACTTTTCCTGCATCTCCTGCCCAATCTGCATCAGTAAAGGCATTCAAAGTAAGATCGTCATCTTTAGGATACCATAGGCCAAAATTAATCATCCCTTTCAAGTATCTAAAAATTTTCTTTACTAAAGTTACATGAGACTCCTTCAGATTAGCTTGATATCTAGCAACCATACATAAAGAATTCATGATTTCTGGTCTGGTTTGAGTCAAATAGAGCAATCCACCGATCATTGACTTGTATCTTGTTTGATTTTCTTTAGGAGAATCATAATTCTGTGTTAACTTGCATCCCGTTACCATGGGTGTTCCAATAGACTTTGAGTCTTCCATGCCAAACTATTTCAATAACTCTCTTACATATTTGGATTGAGCATAAAGATTCCATTATCTAACTAAGTAATTTGCAATCCCAAAAATTATTTCAGCTCTCCAATCATTGACATCTCAAACTCACTTTTCATTTCATCAACAAAATTCATACATAAGTCATCATCTCCTTCAAAAATGATGTTATAAAAAAAGAATTCAATAATCAACTCTTTATCCCAATCCATCTTGAAATACAGATTACGATCAACAATACCTTTATTGAATCCAAGCTTCAACAAGTATTTATCTAGTCTAGCATACCAGGCTCTAGGGGCTTGCTTGAGTCCATATAGTGCTTTCTTCAATCGACAAACCATATCTTTATTAGTTAGTTGAAATCCATCTGGTTGCTCAACATATACTTCTTCTTCTAGATCACCATTTAGAAATGCTGACTTTACATCCATTTGATAGAATTTGTAGTTCTTAAAAGCAACATAAGCAAGAAACAATCTTACAACTTCAATTCTAGCAACAAGGGAAAATGTTTCTTCAAAATCAATACCTTCCATATGTGAGTACCCTTTACATACTAGTCTTGATTTATTCCTGAACACTTCACCTTGTTCATTCAACTTATTTCGAAAGACCCATTTGGTTCCAATCACATTTTTATCCCGAGTTATGGGAACAAGAATCCATGTATCATTTTTCTCTATCTACATCAGTTCTTCCTTCATTGCTTCCATCCAATGTTCATCTTTACATGCTTCATTGACATTGTTGGGCTTAGTCTTGGAAATCAGACAATACTCTTCTACAATTATTCTTTTAGTCTACACACTTTTTTTCTTATCTCCTATAATATGATCTTCAAAATGATTTAGCTTTACATACCTCAGAACTTTGGGATTCTCTCAAACTTCTGGTTCTTTTGTTCTCTCTTCTGCAGTTTCACTAGCTTCTCCTTCTTGATTCACTTGATTTAATGAAACAATTTGAACTTGATTATGTGTCTGAGCATTCTTTCATTTATCAATATTATCATGTTGGTCATCTGAATCATAACCATAGTATCTAGATGATCTAGTAGTGTCCTCATCAACTCTGACATTTGCACTTTCAACCATTTTCCTTAATCTTCTATTATAGCACCGGTAGGATTTTCTCTTAATAGAATAACCCCACAAATATTCATTCATCACTCGTAGTATCAAACTTTCCTATATCCTCATCTCTCTTGATATAGCATCTACTTCCAAAAAAATTGAAATATTTGATAGTAGGCTTATAACCAAACCACAATTCAAAAGGAGTCTTACTAGAATTACCATTGATATTTACTTAGTTTATAGTATATACAGTAGTGCTTACAACCTCTCTCCAATATATATGAGCTACATTACCTTCCAACATCATAGTTCTAGCAACATCTAGAATTGTTATGTTCTTTCTCTTTACAAATCTGTTCTATTGAGGAGTCTGGGGAGCAAATAACTATCTTTTGATTCCATGCTATTCACATAAAGAATTGAACTCCCAGGAAGTGAATTCACCACCTCTGTCTGGCCTTAAGCATTTGATCTTCAAGCCCATCTCATTCTCGGCCATAGCTTTGAAACTTCTGAATTTTTCTAATGCTTCATGTTTTTCTCTCAAGAAAGCAACCCATATCATCCTAGAGTAATCATCAATAAGCAACATAAAACACCTTTCTCCTTGCAGACTTCTAATTTTGGAGGGACCACATAGATCAGTATGCACTAGCTCTAGTACTCCATTAGAATGATGTTTGCTCTGAAAAGAAACTCTAGTATGCTTTCCCATCTAACATTCCTTGCATATGCGTTATAGGATTCACTAGCTTAGGAAGATCTCTAATGGCTTGAGTGGAGCTTACTTTGACAATGCTATCAAAATTCACATGACACAACCTCCTATGCTATAACTAGCTTACATCAACTTGAACAATTAAACAACTTTCACTAGCAGCACTCAGGTGAATTTTCTTACCTCTTATCTTTGTACCTAAAGCAATTAGATTTCCAGAACTTCCCAGTATCTTGCACTTTCCATCTTTGAACTAAAGATTTTATCCCTTGTCGACCATATGTACAAAACTCAACAGATTATTCTTCAATCCTTCTACATAAAGGAAATCATCAGTATTATGTTTACCACCAAGAGAAATAGTGTCTCTGCCAGAAATCACACTAGCATTGTTATCTCGAAATATTACAATACCACTATCATATTTATCCAAGATTACAAACTTGCTTTTGTCACTGATGTGAGCATTAGTTGTCAATCACCCACTCATCCTTTTCTTCAATTCTAGCTACAAGAGATTTCTCAATATTCTTATTACTAGCAGATTCAGTGGACACCAGACCATTTTCCTTGATAGCAATGAATACCCATCCATCTTCATTTCCATTTTCTTTATCAGATTCATCATCAGTAACACCTTCTTTAGCGTAATAAAATTTCTTTTGAAATCTAGGCTTATCAGGTTTGTGCTTAGGAACTCTTTTAGGACACCTTGATGCAAAATGACCTATCTTATTGCAAGAGAAACATTTAATAGGCAACTTTCCTTTATACTTACCTTGTCCTCTAGCTTCTCTTTTCATAATTAATGCTTCTGAATCTTCTAACTCTCTTTCTTCATCTTCATACTTGAATGAATTTATGGAACTTTCTCTCGGATCACATCTCTATTGGTTTCTTCCAGATACAATAGATTTAAATGCAAATCCTGTCTTAGGAGTAGATTCATCAAATTCAATCAACTCAAAGGCAACAAGCTTGCCAATCAACATGTCTCTTGTCACATTTGATACTGTCCTGAGCTCTTCAATAACATGAGATTTTGTTTTGTAAGAAGTAGGTAATGGTCTAAGTACTTTAGCCACAATCTCTTCTTCATCCAAGGTTCCATCGACACATCTAATACCCATCACTAGTTCATTTAATTTTTGCATGAAAGAAATAATGTTTTCATCTCTACTCATCTTCATGTTTTCCCACTTGCCTTTCAGAATTTGTAGCTTAGCAACTTTCACTTGTGCATCTCCTTCATACAACGTTTCCATCTTCTTCCAGATCTCATGTGCTGTTCTCAGACCCATCACATTTGTCATATTTGAATCTATCAGAGCACTTGGGAATGCTTCTATATCCTGTGATATTAGTTTCAACTTCTTTGATCTCATCAAGATTAGAGGGACCATTCTGAGGAATAACATACCCGTTCCTTGTAATCTTCCAAAAGGGTTCACCAATGTATTTCAAATGTCACTCCATCCTAGCCTTCCACAGAGAGTAGTTTGTTCCATCGAATCTAGGACTATCTTTCTTATATGATGCCATCTTGGATCACCTCAAGCTATTAAAATTCATCAGAGGAACCTGCTCTAATACCAATTGTTGGCAAAACAAGGATAGACAAATGAGAGAGGGGTGAATCAATTGTCACAAATTATTCAAACTTATTAAACTTTACTCAACTTATTCTCAGATCTAATGAAAGAACATTAAACATAAACAATCACCACATTAGAAACACACATAACACCAAGATTTTTGTGTGGAAACCTTGTTAGGGGAAAAACCACGGTGGAGGTTAATTTATAAGTTATGTCCTGTTAAAAGTATAAGAATAATGAACAATGAGAATGCAAATGCATTTAGGCACACTGCCTAGAGCACACTGCTCAAAAGAAGACACACTATCTTACATTAAACTTTCAGATTAAATCCATTTGAAGAGATTGAACTGAGAAAGTAGCTTCTTCAAAATCTTGATTACAGTTCTGATTAGGCACATAAACACTTCTTCACACTTTGCTCAATCTTTTTCATACTCTGCTCTGCAATCGAATGATATAATATTTATTCACACATAGAACTTGCACAATTTGAATACCACACACTCATACGCTTATCAAATGAAGAAAACAATCACTCTTATATATCCACTACATGGAATTACATCAACAACTTTGTTGGCCAAAAATAAAGAATAGATGAATACAAACTATCGGCCCAATTCATGAAAAAATCTCAATGCACACCAACCGAAAATGGTCACAACATAGTGAAGACCTAAAACAACATCCTTGAATGTGCCAAACATTCAAAAATTAATCCATGAGGATCCACAACATGCTACAACCACCATGTTGGCAAAGAACATGAAAAAACCGAACACACAAAGGAAAAATATTTGATCATGAGCACACCGATCAACGCGGATGTGCAACATGGATAGAGAACGATCTAGAAACATCAATGAACATTGTAGGATCATACACAAAAACTCAAATTACCATAATTGTATTCTTTTCTTCTAGAAACACCAACTATAGTAACAAAATAACTGTAGGAACACAAAAACTCACAACTTGCTCCAATCTTGATGCACACCTCTGAAACTTCTAGAGGATAAACTAGATAGACTCAACAAAAAACACTTTAAAGCGCAAATTTAGAATACCAACATACTAAAATTTTCATCACATTGAAATTCAAAGCTTGACACGCAACCTGTAATATATTTTATAACAATTTTCTCAATATCCTCGACATATACAGTCTTGAAGACACCAATACTAATAGTGTTGACATCAATGACAACCACATATCAACAACACAACCACAACATCCAACAAGGGGGGGTTGAAATTGTAAATATTTCAAATCCTTGTAAAGCATAAGATGCTGAAATATTTAGTACAATGGTTAATGGTGACATGGAAATGTTTTCTCAAGGTTCCAGAAAAATTACTTGTTGATGGTGTTTTCTGCACATTAACAACTCAGACATAATATGATATCCTATCTCTGTTGAAAGGTAAATCTCTATGGGAAAAGAGATAACCCCAAGGTCTCTAATGTCAGGTCTTGACAATGCAGTGAAACAACTCAAAAATAATGTGAAAATGTTGGTAATCACAAAGGGACCTTACTACAAGCAAACACTGGACTCAAATTTATTAGATCTAGCAATATATTGATACTTCAAAACCTAAATTTAACCCAGATAATAAAATAAATAGAAAAAGATAAGAGTTTAAAAGAAATCCTAAGATTAAAATTACTCCTAAAATCAATCACAACAATGATGAATGCTGCAAACGGAAAAATCTCCAATAAAACCAATTTTTGCTTAATCAAGGACAAGCCTGAAACTCTGCAAAAATGGTGCAATCTTCTGAGGAAACTGAAGATTTTCAGACTATGAACATTCATCCACATACCCAGTAAATGGCGCAATGTAAACAAGCATCCATAGTTGAACTTAGAACAAAATGAGGCCCAAACTAACTTTACACAACAACTTACAATCAACAAATTGCTAAAAGTATGGATCGAAGATCGATCAACATCATTAACATTTCACCATTATCATGAAAGAACTAAATACTAGCATCTAAAACTGAGAATCAAGAACAAGAAACCATAAAACTTTTGAAACATAACACAATGTTTGCCAAATCAACAACCCGTTTACATTATCTTCTCCAACATTACATAAAAATTGCCAGTCTTTCTCCTCTCTTACAACTATTGACTTGCATAATCTAACCTCTAACTTAGCCAATTTTGGCTTTGTAGCCTCTAACCAGTTGTTCTCTAACCTTTTCTAACCTTTACAAATGAGAAGGCACAACCCTTTTATAGATATTACATTTTTAAATCAAGGGCCAGGATTAAATTCAATCCAATGGATGCAATTAATCCTCAAGAAACCCTAAAAATCTACATTAGGGTTTAAAAAATATGGTACATCATCATCCAATAGCATAAAGGCAGTTACATCCAGGAGCAATAAGAAATCAACAATCTACCACCTCAATTTTAATAAAAAATATGATTGGAGAGTAAAAACAACATCACACGTCACTCCATGTTTTAAAAATATCTTCCAACTATAGACAAGCTGTGGCATAGATTCTTATACAATTGGGTTCATTTGAATAGCTGGGCACCGATTCATATGTAAATCAACATTTAAAATATTTCCAGATTTTCCTCTTGGCATGAATCCATATGCAAGTCCTTTTTTATTTATTTAATCCTGAAAAACAAATATAATCATTAATATCTCACATGTGAAAATCCAATCACAAAATATTAAAATTAAGCATAAATAAACCCTTGGAAATTTCAACTCCGTCATAAAATTTCAGAAATTTAACCCTATTAATAAATTTCGGAGTTCAAGAAAATCATGTAAGGAAGTTTAGAAAAATCGGCGAAGAAAGGAAAATCTCAAGAAAATGGCCAAAAATCTAGAAAAATCCGGACAGGGTGGATAATCCCGGATTTGACAAAAAATCGGGAAAAATCTAGACGAGGTGAAAAATCTTGGATTTGACAAAAAATTTAGAAAAATTCGGACAGGGTGAAAAATCCCAGATTTGAAAAAAAAATCTGGAAAATTTGATCCGGGGGTGGAAAATCCCGGATTTGACAAAAAAATCCGAAAAAATCCGGACGGGGTGGAAAATCCTGGATTTGACGAAAAATCCGGACGGGGTGGAAAATCTCGGATTTGACAAAAAATCCGGAAAAATCTGGATGGGGTGGAAAATCCTGGATTTGACCAGAAATCCGATGAAAAACTTCAAAACCCCATAACATTTTTCTCGAATGAATTTTCAAAAAGTTCAAAAAGCAACTTGGCCTAATTTTTTGTCCTCTATCCATTGGTGCAAAAATATTTATACATCACATTGAAAATTCACTTGAAAAACTCCCATTTCTAAAATACAAGGCCCCAAAACACTTCAAAATACCACCCCTATCAAACTAAATCGGGACTTAATCCCAAAATAACCACCAAGAAAAGAAAACTGGAAATTGACAAAGCCAAGGTGCAAAGATGTAGAAGAAGAAAAGGGTCCCCACCTCTAGTGGGGCGTGTGTGCAAAAAGTGCACAACAAATGGCTACTCTGTTGGGAAAATCAGAGCATTTTGATGACAAATTGGAATCAATAACCCATAATCTCTGGTTTTGATCCTCACATCAATTCAACCAACAAACTAAAGTTTCAAAATCAATGGACAAGCTAGCCCTTCCTGTGCTAGAAATCCAAGTGCGTGCAAGTGTATAAATTTTTGTCCTTAAGGTGTTGCAAAAAACCAAGTTCAGTCATGCTAAGCTACATAAAGATTCTAACTTCAAAAGCAACCTGGATAGAGCCTTGTTGCCAGTCAGACATCCATAGCTCCAACGAGGTTATCACTGTGATTCTCCCAAACATAGCTCTACTGCTAGCCATGTGTCCATAGCCCCGGTAGAGATATTTGGATTCCCCTAAAAGGTTGAACTCACTTTCTTTGGATATTCAATATTTTCTTTTCTTTCTTTTTAATTTCTTTTCATTCTTTCATTTCAACCTGTAAACAATGAAGCTCACACTTAGGGCTGAGAATCACAGTGGCACTGAAGTAGAAATATAAGATTTTTCACTTAACAAGACCTCACAAAGATCCTATGGCAACCTTAGGATTCTTAAGATGTATGTAAAATGTAAGATTTGAGCACATTCAAGAGCTAATTCAATCCAATGACTTGTCCACTTTAAATATTTAGCACATGTGACACTGAATAGAAGATTTCACCAACATATCCAAGAAGGATGATTAGAATTTGTAAAAGGAATACCCAAAACAACCCCAAATAAAATAATCGTTGTTGTGCAAATAAGACACTCCCAATAGAAAATAGGGGAAACCAACCTAAAGAAGCAAAGAAGACAACCAAATTGAAACCAAAAGCAACACAAAAGCCAACCAAAGGAAAAGTAAAGCAATCTAAACTAAAGCCATCTATCCTAAAGAAAACCCCAAAAAAAGACTTAAAGCAAAAGAACAACAGGGCAAGCTACATTTATTCAAATCAACATTATGTACAAAGAGATTCAAAATGACTGATGATTAGACAAGGTGAGTTGAGACCCAGACCTATTTTTCTTTTCAGCACATGGACAAGCAGTAAGGTGATAGTAACAGTCCTCAAGAATGAAAATTCATCTTTATATTCAGCAAAATAAACCTCAACAATGCAACATTCAAACTCAAAATTCTCAATAGGAATAATAAAAAATTGAGGTAACTCTTTGAAACCATGATAAATCCATACACATGTTGTCTTCCCTAAACCTCCATAATGAAAATGATAAACTTCAGAAGTTTCAGCAAGGAAAGAAACAACCCGGTGTTGCGCTTGTTTAGACTGAATGTTAAATTTATCATCCTCCAATCGTGCAAAGTTAAAATCCATAAGGTCAAGAGGTCTCAACTGACGATGTAGTATTCCTCTCACATTTGAAACATGCACAACAAAATTAGAGTCATCAATGAGCAATTCAGGGTGAAAATTAGATCGAATAAATTCATAATTAACATCATGGAACTTTTCACCTATTTGAGTATCTTCATGAGGAATTAGTGATGAAACGACATAGGCTTTGTCATGCATGGCAAGTTTCTCAGCAAGATGTTCATCAGGAGGCATGACAGACTGATCCTCAAGAAAATTTTCACCTACAACCATGTGCTCAATTTTGACTGTAATATTACTATTTTCAACATCATTCAATTTTCCCTGTTCATCAAAATGAACCACATTAACTATCCCATCATTAATGCATAAAATCTATGAATTTCCAATATTTATCCCACCAACAGATAGAAAAAGAACATAATTAGATGAATAAGAAGACTCCCTGAATTCTCTTGTTGGCACAAGTTTAGGCTTGTAACTATAACCCTTAGGAACATCAACCCCTTTATCAACAACATCAGTTCCTTTAATTTGCTTCATGGGACACTCATCGATAATATGTTGAGGCTTCTCAATTGAAATCTCAACCTCCTCTAGGGCTAACCCAGTTTTTACTGCTATGACTTGCTTAGATCCAATGCCAGTTGACTCTTCTACTGGGCATCCTTCGGTAGCTTGTTGAAATTCTCCTATTGGAGACTCATTCTTCGTAGTTTGATGCACATCCTTTGTATGATTTGACAACCAGACTTTCTCTTCCACCTCTAGTGGACCATTGCCATTCTTCTCATCACTTTCAAAAGATTGAACTATATATTCTTCATTGTATGCATACTCTATTTCAACACCTTTGTCTTGTTTTTCTTCTAGTCCATTCTCTTCGCTCCCTAGAAATGGTGCATGATCCACCACCAAGACCGATATGTCATAAGGATTAGATGGTAATATCTCCTATCCACTTAGATTGTTGTGGGAATGTTGGATCTTCTTTTGGAAAATAGATACAATAGTCTGAAATTCTTGACAATCCAATTCAGAGCGTTGATTGGTGTTATGAAGCCTACACCATCCGGATAGAGTTGCTTCTGCTAGATATACACCATCTAGGGGATTTTCTTGATTGTTTGGATGCTCCAAAGATGTTAGGACTCCTTCATTGTTAGGCCTTATATCCCAAGTCCTATTTTGGCATGGTAGCTACCTTCTATCAAATATTGAACCTGAGGGTTGATCTTTAAAATATTGTCCCCTATCAAGATTTTGCCCCTAATCTTGATGACGATTGAACTGATTTCCCCTTTGGACGACTTGAGGTTGGTTGTTTTGGTTCCTTAGGTAGGTGACTTCGGTGACTAGATTATTTATTAGCTCTGGGAGTTCATCCAACCTCCCCTTAATTGCATTGTCTGATGGAGGAAAAACACCAATTGAATCTTGCATATAAACAGAATGGAACCCATGGTTCAAGGATTGATTAAATGTCTCAGAGCTCTGCAAGTAGCTGGGTACATTAGCTTGTTGGTGAGAGAATTTAGGATGATTCATATTTGGATAGTAATTCGGCATGGGTGGGCCTTGATTCAAGGGTTGAATTGGGTGTGAAACCAAAGGCAGCTGAGGAGTTGAATCCAACATTACTATTTGACCAGCTAATGGTAGGGGTCTAGACAAGTGTTGTCTCAAATCTGTGCTCACTTTAATAGCCATATCATAGGCTAGTAGGAGGGTTTTCTCTCCACTTCACAAAGGTAGATGTTAAACTATCCAAAGCCTCATAATAAACCTCCTTGGAAAAGGCATCATCCACAACATAAGGGAGTTGTAGCCTAGCATAAGCCCTATGGAACCTATTATTGAAAGCCCCTATTGGTTCATTTTCCTCCCTCTTTACTTTAGTAAACTGCAGATAAATCCCACTAGAACTGATTGGGACCCCAAATCTATGTAAAAATGTAGTCTCCAACTGAAGCCAAGCAGTGATAGACCCAACAGGAAGATGGTTATACCAATAGAATGCCTCATCTCCTAGAGAATAAGGGAAAATTCTATAGGCAACATTCTCATGATTAATTCCCCTATTCTTGGGGGTAATTTTAAAAATCCTAACGTGCTCTTCAACAGTCCTTTTGGGATCATTTGTATGAAACCTAGAGCAAACATCCTCAGGTTTCTTTGGTATAACATTGTAGTTGTTGAAGAATAGAGGGGACGAGTTATTTGCCAAGAAAGCCATTGGTGGAGGTGGGAGCGGTATGGCTGGTTGAGGTTGCGGAATAGGAATGCCCTTGGAATCAAATGATAATGAGGATGATGAGGATGAAGATGATGGCAATGATGGAATTGGCTGGCTGGATGATGATTCTCCCCTTCTTCTGGCCCTTCTTGACCTAGTAAGGGCTTGCAGCTCTTGAAATTCTTCCTCTCTTGGAGTAGATTTGGTTCTTATTCTGAACCTCTCAACAGAAATGATAGACATAAATTGATCTAGCTTGCGTGTTTAAGCCCTCCTTCTAGCGCCAATCTGTTGATGGTGTTTTCTGCACAACAACAACTCATACAAAATATGATATCCTATCTCTCGTGAAAGGTAAATCTCTATGGGAAAAGAGATAACCCCAAGGTCTCTAATGTCAGGTCTTGACAATGCAGTGAAACAACTCAAAGATAATGTGAAGATGCTGGTAATCACAAAGGGACCTTACTACAAGCAAACACTGGACTCAAATTTATCAGATCTAGCAATATATTGATACTTCAAAACCTAAATTTAACCCAGATAATAAAATAAATAGAAAAAGATAAGAGTTTAAAAGAAATCCTAAGATTAAAATTACTCCTAAAATCAATCACAACAATAATGAATGCTGCAAATGGACAAATCTCCAATAAAACCATTTTTTGCTTAATCAAGGACAAGCCCGCAACTCCACAAAAATGGTGCAATATTCTGAGGAAAATGAAGATTTTCAGACTATGAACATTCATCCACATACCCGGTAAATGGCGCAATGTAAACAAGCATCCACAATTGAACTTAGCACAAAATAAGACCCAAACTAACTTTACACAACAAATTACAATCAACAAATTTCTAAAAGAATGGATCGAAGATTGATCAACATCATTAATATTTCACCATTATCATGAAAGAACTGAAAACTAACATCTAAAACTGATAATCAAAATCATAAAACTTTTGAAACATAACACTATGTTTTCCAAATCAACAACCCATTTGCATTATCTTCTCCAACATTACATAACAATTTTCAATCTTTCTCCTCTCCTACAACTACTGACTTGTAGAATCTAACCTCTAACTTAGCTAATTCTGGCTTTGCAGCCTCTAAACAACTATTTTCTAACCTTTTCTAACCTTTACAAATGAGAAGGCACAACCCTTTTATAGATTTTACATTTTTAAATCAAGGGCCAGGATTAAATTCAATCCAATGGATGTGATTAATCCTCAAGAAACCCTAAGAATTTACATTAGGGTTTAAAAAATTTGGTGCTTCATCATCCAATAGCATAAAGGTAGTTACATCCAGGAGAAATAAGAAATCAACAATCTGCCACCTCGATTTTAATAAAAAATATGATTGGTAAAAAAAACATCACACGTCACTCCATGTTTAAAAAATATCTTCCAACTGTAGATAGGCTGTGGCACAAATTCTTATGCAATTGGGTTCATTTGAACAGCAGGGCACCGATTCATATGTAGATCAACATTTAAAATATTTCCAAATTTTCCTCTTGGCACAAATCCATATGAAAGTCCTCCTTTTTTATTTATTTAATCTTGAAAAATAGATATAATCATTAATATCTCACATGTGAAAATCCAACCACAAAATATTAAAATTAAGCATAAATAAACCCTTGGAAATTTCAACTCTGTCATAAAATTTCGGAAATTTAACCCTATTAATAAATTTCGGAGTTCAGGAAAATTGTGACAAGAAGTTCGGAAAAATCCGTGAAGAAGGGAAAATCCCGAAAAATGGCCAGAAATTCGAAAAAATCCGGACAGGGTGGATAATCCCGGATTTGACAAAAAATTTGGAAAAATCTGGATGAAGTGAAAAATCTCGGATTTGACAAAAAATTCAGAAAAATCTGGACAGGGTGAAAAATCTCGGATTTGACAAAAAAATCTGAACGGGGTGGAAAATCCCGGATTTGAAAAAACAATCCGGAAAAAATCCCGATGGGGTGGAAAATCCCAGATTTGACAAAAAATCCAAAAAAATCCGGATAGGGTGGAAAATCCCAGATTTGACAAAAAATCTGGAAAAATCCAAACGGGGTGGAAAATCTAGGATTTGACTAGAAATCCGGAGAAAAACTTCAAAACCCCATAATTATTTTTCCCGAATGAATTTTCAAAAAGTTCAAAAAGCAACTTGGCCTAATTTTTTGTCCTCTATCCATTGGTGCAAACATATTTACACATCACATTGAAAATTCACTTGAAAAATCCCCATTTCTAAAATATAAGGCCCCAAAACGCTTCAAAATACCACCCCTATGAAACCAAATCCAGACTTAATCCCAAAATAACCACCAAGAAGAGAAAACTAGAAATTGACAAAGCCAAGGTGTAAAGATGTAGAAGAAAAAAAGGGTCCCCGCCTCTGGTGGGGCGTGTGTGCAAAAAGTGCACAACAATACTCTATTTGCAGAAGTTTTCTAAATGATCATGGATCTTTGTGATATCACACAATAGTGAAAAAGTCCCTTGTGTCATAAAAAAAATAAATTTAATGTAAAGCAACTAGGGAAAGTGTGAAGCGTACTTAATCCCTACTTGATCAAATTTGATCTCATTAAAACGATACCAAGTGTGTGCAAGAGATAAAGAAGAGAAGAAGGATATCACTAAATTGCATGTAAACCCTAACAATAGTATTCATAGGTATTTATAATATTTTCTTGAAAAACCCTATTCTCAGAAAGTATTATCATGGCTACACCAATAGTTATTGTTATTGTTGAAAAGCCAAGGCCAAAATTCAAGAAAGATCCATACATATCTATTGTTACCAACAAGGATGGAGAATTTTCTCACATTCTGATTGGTGTAGGAGCACCTAGGAAGCACTAGGCATTAGGAAGAAGTCTAGGATGCATTTTGTTTTATTGTATTTCCATGAAGGTCATGTTGACCATTGGAATTGAGTTAGAGACTTAATAATATGCCTTGGTCAGGAGTGATCAGTAGGTTATGGAGGGGAAAGGTTTAATGAGTTTGGAAACTCACTTTTCCTAGTTTTCTTTGAATAGGCAAAAGTGGAAAAATGGAACATTTTACACCTTTGCCACTTTGTAACCAACATGTCTGACCAAGGGGAAAGTTAACAACTTTTCTGACCTATATAGGGAATGCCTCGACTTGTGTGAAAGGTGGGAAGCTTTTGTAATTTTGAAAATTGATGAATGCTAAGTGTGGATAGTGAGAAGAACTGCTTAATTTTCTATGTTTGCATTACATTCGAGTGATCAGGAGAGATCATGGCCCTGTAACATGTTGTAGGATGTAGAGTAGGTGTGTTAGAAGTTGTGTGTGTTCAATTTACAGGTGTGTTTGCTAGTTAATTGTTGCTTTTTGAGTTGCTGATTTGATTGGCAACTGGTGAAGAATGGAGAGCTAGTCCACGTTCCCACTGTACCTGGTGTATAGGATTTTGGGGAATGAGGCTAGACTCCATGGTTGTAAATATAGTAGGTCTAGGAGTAGTTAGGAGTCCAGGAGGCATGAAGAAAGTCTACTCCTAGGCGAGCTTGACAATGCCCGGCTAGGAGAGACAATAAGTGCAAGGCACTATTAAATGTAGGGGTGCTCGTTCAAAACAAGTTTCTTGCTGGAAAGGGATGGGATGGAGTGATGGTCACCAAGCTGTGGGTACCTTGAGGAGGCTCCATCAATTCATTTGGTGAGAGGAAACCTTGACAGTTTGCAAGAAGACAGGGAAAAAACCCAAAATGACCTAGGTTTATGCACATTTCTAGTTTGAGGCACTGTACGGATAGTGGGGACCCAAGGCACCAAAAATATTTGAGAGGAGGGTATGAATATCAAGAACCTGAAAGTAAGAATGGTTGTTCTTTAGAGAAATTAGGAGCATAATCCTATTTTCTCGGGGTTGGAGGCCTAATTAGAGCTCAAGGGCTAGTAGCCTTTTTAACCCTAGATGAGGGTTTGGTGAAAGCGATGGAAGAATGGATTTTGGTGAACTTACAAGAACCCTAGGAGGATGGTGTGAAGCTAAAAGAAACATCTCTACACCCCTGCTAAGTACAAATTGAGAGTTGGGAGTAATTAGCCTTTAGGGAGGATTAAGGGCTAAGGAAGAATCAAAGCATTGCACCAAGGGAGACTTGGTGGTTTGAGAGTGAGATGATAGTAGGGTTGGCCAGTAGGACCAAGGGTACCTATATAGGAGGTAGGACCTAAAGGTCAAGGTAGGAGATCTTGCAAACAAGGATCCAAAGCATGGAATAGTGAGTGTTCCATCCAACCCTATCCTATCAGATTTGTATTAGAGCAAGTTAAAGATTTGGGTTAGAACTTGTATGTCATACCTTGAATCCAGTGGTTCCACAACCATGGTGACAAACATTGATTTGGAAAAGAAGGTTGAAGAGCAGAAGGAAGATAATAGGAGGTTGAGAGAAAGACTAGCTCAACTATAATAAGCATTGAGCAATGTGCAAGTCAAGGCCGATGAGGTCAATGATAGATTGGAGGGCAGGGTACCAAAGAGTGAAGAGGTTGCAGAGGAAGACAAGACCCCTGAACCTGACCCTGTTCTACAATAGGAGCCTTTCTTAAAGGCATTGAAAGCTTTTAGTGGGAAGGCACTTGAAGGTATACCACTGTTTAGTGGGAAATTGGAAGCTGATCTAGTCTGAGATTGGATAGAAGGCATGGAGAACCACTTTTAATGTGATGGAGTCACTGAAGCATAGAAGGTGAAGGTGGCCAAGTCTAGATTGAGAGGATCTGCCTTGACATGGTGGAAATTCATTCAGACAGAGAGGGAAAAGGGAGGCAATAGGCCTACTTCAACTTGGAAAGGTATGGTGGCAAAAGTGAGAGAAGAATACATACCAAATGATTATGAGATTCAGTTACACAAGAAGAGGCAAAGCTTGAGGAAAAGAGACCAAGATGTGAACACTTACACTGAGGAGTTTCAAAAAATTTGTATGAGGTCCAATGTTTCAGAAGATGAAAGTCTCAAGGTGGCTAGGTATCTTAACGACTTGAAGTGGAACATCCAAGAGGAGATGACTCTTCTAAGTCCAAAGACAGTGCATCAATGCTATCAATTAGCTATCAAGATTGAGGAAAGAAGCAAGAGGAAACATGATCAGGCTTCTAAGAGTAGAGGCAAAGGCAGAGATCAAAGGGATCAAAGAGGACATAGAGGTGGCTACCAAGGTAGAGGAAATGAGCAAAGAAACCAAGGAGAGTCTAAAATCTCTGAGCATGGAGGTGAAACACCTTCTAGAGGAGGTTATGGAAGAGGTTCTCAAGGAGGATCAAATAGAGGAAGAGGAGCAGGTAGGAGCAATTCATACTTTGCCACCATGAAATGTTACCATTGTGGTCAAGTAGTCCATCCAGCTTATAGGTGCCCGGAGAAAGCATCTTCATCAAATGATGAGAAGAGGGTGGCATATGCATAATAGGACACCATGAGCATCAAATCACCTGAGATCAGTCATATTGAATCTGAAATGGGAGAGAATTTGATGTTTAGGAGAGTTTTGATCAAATAGCCAGTCAAGGAAGAACCAAAACAAAGAAGAGCTCTATTTAGAGTGAGGTGCAAAATACTTGGAAAAGTATGCAAGGTCATTTTAGATTCAGTTTCAATAGACAACATCATCTCAAAAGAGGCAGTAAAGAAGCTCAAATTGGAGAAGGTACCCCACACTATCCCCTACAAAGTAACATGGTTAAACAAAGGGCAGAGTGTTCTGGTTAATGAGCAAGTAACAATGGATTTTTCTATTGGAGGGTACAAGGATAAACTAATTTGTGATGTATTGCCCATGGATGCATGCCATCTACTATTGGGCAGGCCATGGTAGTATGACAGAAGTGCCATGTATGATGGGAAGGAGAATACTATCTATTTTGAAAATGATGGGAAGACTTTCAAGTTGCAGTCACTGTCAGAAGAAGATGAAGGACAGTCAAAGACACCAAGTGTTTTTCTAAGTAGTGGCAAGGAGTTCCTTAACAACCTACATCAAGGGGGTGAAGGTTATGTGATCATGTTGCAGACCAAAGGAGAAGACAAGACTGAGAAAACAGTTATACTCTGAGCAGTCTAGAATTTGCTTGAGAAGTATAAGGACATAGTAAGTGATGGTGCACCTACAACTTTACCTCCTAAACGGGCCATTAGTCATCATATTGACTTCATACCTAGAGCATCATTGCCTAAAAAAGCAACTTATAACCTTACACCAGATCAAAATCTAGAGGTAGCTAGACAAGTGCAGGAGTTGTTGGATCAAGGCTTGATTAGGAAGAGCATTAGCTCATGTGCAGTACCAGTGGTCTTAGCAACCAAGAAAGGAGGCAAGTGGAGATTATGCACTAACTCTAGAGCAATAAATAGGATCACAATCAGGTATAGGTTCCATATTCCTAGAATTGAAGACTTGATGGATTGTCTTGGAGGAGCTCAATACTTCACTAAGTTGGATCTCAAGAGTGGATACCATCAAATTAGAATCAAGGATGGAGATGAGTGGAAAACAACATTCAAGACAACAAATGGGTTGTATGAGTGGAGAGTTATGCCATTTGGCCTCCCTAATGCCCCTAGTACATTCATGAGGCTCATGAATGAAGTGCTCAAGGATTTTACAGGGTTATTTGTGGTGGTATATCTTGATGATATGCTCATCTTTAGCAAGACAATAGAAGAACACCTAAAACATGTGGAGTTGGTTCTTAGAAGATTGCAAGAGGAGAAGTTGGCCATCAACCTAGAGAAGTGTGAGTTTTTCAAACAAGAACTTGTATATTTGGGTTTTGTAGTGTCCCAGGGATCATTGAAAATGGATCCAAGCAAGGTGGAAGCTATCCTAAACTGGCCTACACCAACCACAGGGACTGAGGTAAGAAGTTTCCATGGATTGGCTCAATTTTATAGGAAATTCATAAGAAAATTTAGTGGCATATGTGCACCAGTCCTAGAGACAATCAAGGGTGGTTTGAAAACTAAGTTTGTGTGGACTCAAGAGGCTGAGAAAGGATTTGAGAAACTGAAACAAGAAGTGGCAACTCAACCTATTATCTTATTTCCAAGCTTTGACAAATTGTTTACTATGGAGTGTGATGCTAGTGGAGTTGCAGTAGGAGGAGTGATTAGTCAAGAGGGCAGGCCCATAGTTTCTTCAGTGAAAATCTCCATGAAGCCAAGAAGAAGTACTCTACCTATGATCTAGAACTTTATGCTTTGGTTCAGTCACTTAGGAAGTGGAGGCATTACCTTCTACCCAAGGAGTTTGTGGTCTTTACTGACAATCAGGCACTTAGTTATATCAACACCCAAGAGAAGTTGAGCAAGAGACACTTGAAGTGAATGGAGTACATCCAAGCTTTTACTTTAACCATCAAGCATAAGAAGGGACAAATGAACAAGGTAGCAGATGCATTGAGTAGAAGATTTTTGACAGTCCAAGAGATACAGATCAAGAGCATTGGCATAGAGAGTTTCAAGGATCTCTATGGGGAGGATAAAGATTTCTCAGAGGCCTACAAGGTATGTTCTAACTTTGAGAATCATTTTCATAGCCAATACTCAGAGTATACTTTTCAAAGTGGATTGTTGTTTAAGGGGAATCAATTATGTCTTCCAAAAGGGTCAATAAGAGAAAACCTCATTCAAGAAAAGCATAATGGTAGTCTTAGTGGACATTTTGGCATCAATAAGACATTCGAACTAGTGCAAAGGGTCTACTATTGGCCTAAGTTGGCAAGAGATGTCAGGAGGTACGTGGAGAAATGTGTTGTGTGTATGAAAGCTAAGGGAGGAGCTAGTAATGCTGGCCTATATCAACCCCTACACATTCCTAACAGACCATGGGAGTGTGTGAGCATGGATTTTGTGGTAGGACTCCCTAAGACCAAGATTGGATTTGATAGTGTGTATGTAGTGGTGGAAAAATTTATCAAGATGAGTCACTTTATTCCTTGTAAAACCACTGATGATGCTAGCTATATAGATCACCTTTTCTTTAAGGAAATTTTCAAGATCCATGGATTGCCTTTAAGCATTATTTTAGACAGGAATGTTAAATTCATGAGTCACTTTTGGAAGACTCTATAAAGCAGATTAGGCACCAACCTATCTTTTGGATCAACTTACCATCCTCAAACTGATGGTCAAACAGAGGTGGTTAACAGGGTGCTAGGTAACCTCCTAAGGTTCCTAACTAAAGAATATGGACAGACTTGGGATATGGTAATCTCACAAGCTGAGTATGCCTATAATGATAGTGTAAACCGGACCATAGGGAAGAGTCCTTTTGAAATTGTGTATGGAATGCACCCAAGAGGTATATGTGAGCTCATGGATCTAGGAGCTATGGAACATAGGAGTGGACATGTAGAAGACTTCACTCAAACCATGAAAGAGATTGAGGAGCAAGTAAAGAGGACAGTCACCGAGGCTACACAAAAATTGAAAGACAAGGTAGATATATCTAGAAAGGATTTGAAATTTGTAGTAGGAGATTATGTCATGGTTCACCTTAACAAATCAAGGTTGTAGAAGGGTATGTCAACCAAGTTGCAAATGAAAAGAGTAGGACCATGCAAGATACTAGCCAAGTATGGGAAGAATGCATATAAGGTGGAGTTACCTGTAGATTTGGAAATTTCACTAGTCTTCAATGTAGCAGATTTGATTAGGTACAAGGGATCAGTCAATGATATGGATCAGACTGGTAGGGAGATCTTCAAGGATGTCAGCAACATAGCCTTACCTACTAAAGATAAACCACAAGCAGAGAGCATCTTGGAGTCAAGAGTGCAGAAATCTACAAGGAATAAAGTGTACATGGAGCACCTCATCAAGTGGAAGGACAAGCAAGAATCTGAGGCCACATGGGTGGATGAAGCTCAATGCAAGAAGTAGGGCATAGATGTCTCTCTACTCTCTCCTTACATTCCTTAGAGTTTGTGCAGAGGGGGAGAATGGTGCAGGAGCAACTAGGAAACACTAGGCATTAGGAAGAAGTCTAGGATGCATTTTGTTTTATTATATTTCCATGAAGGTCATGTTGATCATTGGAATTGAGTTAGAGACTTAATAATATGCCTTGGTTAGGAGTGATCAGTAGGTTAAGGATGGGAAAGGTTTAATGAGTTTGGAAACTCACTTTTCCTAGTTTTCTTTGAATAAGCAAAAGTGGCAAAATGGAACATTTTACACCTTTGCCACTTTGTAACCAACATGTCCGACCAAGGGGAAAGTTAAATACTTTTTTGATCTATATAGGGAATGCCTCGACCTATGTGAAAGGTGGGAAGATTTTGTAATTTTGAAAATTGATGAATGCTAAGTGTGGACAGTGAGAAGAATTGCTTAATTTTCCGTGTTTGCATTACATTCGAGTGATCAGGAGCGATCATGGCCTTGTAACATGTTCTAGGATGTAGAGTAGGTGTGTTAGAAGTTGTGTGTGTTCAATTTACAGGTGTGTTTGCTAGTTAATTGTTGCTTTTTGAGTTGCTGATCTGATTGGCAACTGGTCAAGAATGGAGAACTAGTCCACGTTCCCACTGTACCTGGTGTACGGGCTTTTGGGGAATGAGGCTAGACTCCATGGTTGTAAATATAGTAGGTCTAGGAGTAGTTAGGAGTCTAGGAGGCATGAATAAAGTCTACTCCTAGGTGAGCTTGACAATGCCCGACTAGGAGAGACAATAAGTGCAAGGCACTATTAAATGCAGGGGTGCCTGTTCAAAACAAGTTTCCTGTTGGAAAGGGATGGAGTGATGGTCACCAAGCTGTGGGTACGTTGAGGAGGCTCCATCAATTCATTTGGTGAGAGGAAACCTTGACAATCTGCAAGAAGATAGGGAAAAGACCCAAAATGACCCAAGTTTTTGCACATTTCCAGTTTGAGGTAGTGTACGGATAGTGGAGATCCAAGGCACCAAAAATATTTGAGAGGAGGGTACGAATATCAAGAACTTGAAAGTAAGAATGGTTGTTCTTTGGAGAACTTAGGAGCATAAGCCTATTTTCTTGGGGTTGGAGGCCTAATTGGGGCTCAAGGGCTAATAGCCTTTTTAACCCTAGATGAGGGTTTGGTAAACTTACAAGAACCCTAGGAGGATGGTGTGAAGCTAATAGAAACATCTCTAAACCCCTGCTAAGTACAAATTGAGAGTTGGGAGTAATTAGCCTTTAGGGAGGATTAAGGGCTAAGGAAGAATCAGAGCATTGCACCAAGGGAGACTTGGTAGTTTGAGAGTGAGATGATAGTAGGGTTGGCCAGTAGGACCAAGGGTACCTATATAGGAGGTAGGACCTAAAGGTCAAGGTGGGAGAGACACCTAGGATCCAGAGCATGGACCAATCTGATAAGGTAGGGTTGGATGGAACACTTAATGTTTTTCACCATGGTTGTGGAACCACTGGATTCAAGGTCTGACATACAAGTTCTAACCCAAATCTTTAACCTGCTCTGATACCAATTTGATAGGGTAGGGTTGGATGGAACACTCACTGTTCCATGCTCTGGGTCCTTGTTTGCAAGATCTCCTAGGTGTCTCTCCCACCTTGAAATTTAGGTCCTACCTCCTGTATAGGTACCCTTGGTCCTACTAGCCAACCCTACTATCATCTCACTCTCAAACTACCAAGTCTCCCTTGGTGCAATGCTCCGATTCTTCCTTAGCCCTTAATCCTCCCTAAAGGCTAATTACTCCCAAATCTCAATTTGTACTTAGCAGGGGTGTATATATGTTTATTTTAGCTTCAAACCATCCTCCCAGGGTTCTTGTAAGTTCACCAAACCCTCATCTATGGTTAAAAAGGCTACTAGCCCTTGAGCCCCAATTAGGCCTCCAACCCCGAGAAAATAGGCTTATGCTCCTAAGTTCTCCAAAGAACAACCATTCTTACTTTTAGGTTCTTGATATTCATACCCTCCTCTCAAATATTTTTAGTGCCTTGGGTCTCCATTGTTCGTACAGTGCCTCAAACTAGAAATGTGCATAAACCTAGGTCATTTTGGGTCTTTTCCCTGTCTTCTTGTAGGCTGTCAAGGTTTCCTCTCACAAAATGAATTGATGGAGCCTCCTCAATGTACCTATAGCTTGGTGACCATCACTCCATGCCTTTCCAATAGGAAACTTGTTTTGATCGAGCACCCTTGCATTTAATAGTGCCTTGCACTTATTGTCTCTCCTAGCTGGGCACTGTCAAGCTCGCCTAGGAGTAGACTTTATTCATGCCTCCTAGACTTCTAACTACTCCTAGACCTACTATACTTACAACCATGGAGTCTAGCCTTATTCCCCAAAATCTCGTACACCAAGTATAGTGGGAATGTGGACTAGTTCTCCATTCTTGACCGGTTGCCAGTCAAATCAACAACTCAAAAATCAACAATTAACTAGCAAACACACCTATAAATTGAACACACACAACTTCTAACACACCTACTCTACATCCTAGAACATGTTATAGGGCCATGATTGCTCCTGATCACTCGAATGTAATGCAAACACAGAAAATTAAGCAATTCTTCTCACTATCCACACTTAGCATTCATCAATTTTCAAAATTAAAAAAGCTTCCAACCTTTCACACAGGTCGAGGCATTCCCTATATAGGTCAGAAAAGTAGTTAAATTTCCCCTTGGTCAGACATGTTGGTTACAAAGTGGCAAAGGTGTAAAATGTTCCATTTTGCCACTTTTGCCTATTCAAAGAAAACTAGGAAAAGTGAGTTTCCAAACTCATTAAGCCTTTCCCCTCCTTAACCTACTGATCACTCCTGACCAAGGCATATTATTAAGTCTCTAACTCAATTCCAATGGTCAACATGACGTTCATGGAAATACTATAAAACAAAATGCATCCTAGATGAGAGTTGGGAGTAATTAGCCTTTAGGGAGGATTAAGGGCTAAGGAAGAATCAGAGCATTGCACCAAGGGAGACTTGGTAGTTTGAGAGTGAGATGATAGTAGGGTTGGCCAATAGGACTAGGGGTACCTATACAGGAGGTAGGACCTAAAGGTCAAGGAGGGAGAGACACCTAGGAGATCTTGCAAACAAGGATCCAGAGCATGGAACAATGAGTGTTCCATCCAACCCTACCCTATCACTGATCAAATTGATTCATTTTGAAGATGTCCACATCTATATTCACTCACAAATAAATGAGTACAATCATCTTTGGGTGATGATTGTCAAATCAAGTCAGAGTATGCAAATGTAGATGAAAAATAAATAGATGTGTAGAAGGGTTTCTCCAACTTTTGCTATGTATATGAATGGGTTAGAATTTCTTTGAGCTAGAGCAATGAAGATATATTTTAGCTTGATCAACCTACTTGATCACAAAGGAAGCTATCAGGGTTGTGAGTGGGTTGTGCTCCATTGGACTTGTACCAACACTAAAGGTTGTGATAAATGAAGAAGTTATGAAGTTTACAAGAGCCAAATTTGAGAAAAGAACCCTAACTTTGGATGAATTTATTGACCTAGGGGTTTGGTATGCCACAATGGGAATTGTATATAAAGTTTATTTCATAAATTGAGAAGGGTCTTCTATCGCCATCACCATATACACTACTCATCAAATGGTAAATGAAGGAAAGGATTATGATCTTTGTGAGCTATTATGATAGTAGTTATTGGATAATTTGAAAAAAACCAAGGAGACACACTACTGCTGGATGTTGTGGTTGTGTTGCTGATATGTGGTTTTCATTGATATCAACACTATTAGCATTAAATCTGCTTAAGGCTGTATATGTCGAGGATATTGATAAAATTGTAAAAAAACATAGTACAAGTAGCCAATGGTGCTGAGAAGATCAAAATGTTGGAAATATCTGTATGTTGAAGATCTAAAGGTGCTCTTCAAAGGGTTTGTTGCTGAAGCTTTCTAGTATGTTTTCTAAAAGTTTTAGAAGTCCGCATCAAGTCTTGTGGAAGTTATGAAGATCTGTGTGCCTACAGTTATTCAATTTCTATAGATGGTGTTCTTGGTTGAAGCGGATGAAATTATGGTAATTTCATGTGTTGCGCATGTACCTATGATGTTCATGGATGAGTTTATATTGTGCTCTATCCTTGGTGTACGACCGCATTGATTGAAGTGTTTGTGATCAGAGATTTTTTTGATGTGTGCCCGATTTTTCATGTTCTTGGCCAACATGATGATGTTAGTGTGTTGCGGATCATAAAGGATTAATATTTTATTGATTGGTGTGTTTGGAGGTGTTTGTTTGGGTCATAACTATGTTGTGACAAACTTGTGTTGGTGCACATTGAAATTTACTCATGTATCAAGGCCAACAATTGCAATTTATTATTTATTTGTGGCCGACTGAATAGTGGTTGTAAATTTGTGTAGTGGATATATATAAGATTTTTTTCCTCATTTGGAGAAGTGCTCAAGTGTACAAGTGATGTACAAGTGTGAATAAAGGTCCAATCATTCAGATCAAAGTGTGGAAGAGTTTTAGCAAAGGGTGGAAGAGTTTGAAGAAGTTTTTTTGTGTGCCTAACCGAAACTGTAATCAAGATTTCGTAGAAGCTAATTTCTTAGTTCTGTAGAAGTTGATAAATCTCAACCTCACAGTCCCCAAGAATCACCTGCATGCAATCACCTGTCACATGCAACAGATATTCAAAACAACCAACAAGAGATGTTCTGTAAACCCTCAGAGAAAATGTGTGCAAGCTAAAAACCAGAATCTTGATTATTGAATCATATGTTTTACAAATACTACAAAAGCCTTCAAAAGACAATCATGCAAAACCCTAATCTTATCTTGAGCAACAAGATAGCTCAATAAGATAAAGATTATTAATTAACCTAGGAAATAAAATATGCCTAAGTAAACTTATGCTAAAGTGTAATTAAATAAATAATTACACCAACACCCCCCATAAGTGCAACTTAGGGAGAAGCAAATTATTATGCAAATATGAGTCTCGACAACAAGGCCTGATTAGGTACCCATTTACAAATGCAATGCAAACTATATCAAACGGGGTAAAGGAGAAAACCACATGGGAACAAAACTCCTCCCCAAAATAGAATGCAAACTAACTAAGTGATGAAATATGGAGGACTCCATAAGACCACCCAAGAACACCATCCATCACAAAGATACATAAAATAACCCCCCCAGAAGAGAGGAAGAAGAAGACCATAGATTCCCCCTAGAATCAAGTAGCCCCAAAAGAACTGAAGAAACTGCATCTCCTAAAATAAGTGAGAGGGAAGAGGTCGAATGAATGCAATCTCTGAAGGTGAAGTAGGTGTAGCGAAAGATGTCTCCACAGAAGCAGGTGTGACCTCAACAAATGAAGAAGTCAAAGTAGGTGAAGATTGAATAGGAACCTCCAAAGATGGATGAACAACCAGATCCTGCTACACTGAAACGAAAGAAACCACATCTATAGTCATAGAAGTATCAGCAACTGCAACAGTAGGTGGAGGAGATGGAATGGATGACTCAAGAACAGGATCTAAAGTGAGAACTCCAATGTTTAAGAAGCCAAATTTCTCCTCTGAATGATGATTCACACTAGAAGTGTGATGAATAGCTGTAGGAACAGAAGCACCGTCAGTAGCAAAATCTGCAAATGAATACAACCGAGATGAGTGATCCACCACCCCAGTAGCAATAACTTCTCTACTCTCCAAGTCTCTGATGATAACTAAATCAGGTGTGAAATCCACAGACCTCCCATTGCCTCCATGTGTGATCTGATATATAGAAAGAAGGTTGTTCGTCAAATGAGGAACACACAAGACATCCTGAAAAGTGTTGTCCCCAAAACTAATAGACCCCTTCCCTGTAACACTCATGTATGTATTGCTTCCCATCAAAATAGGAGACATAGTGTGAGACTCAAAGGAAGTGAACATAGTCTTTGTAGAAGCCATCTCCCTGATCCAAGACTCGAAGAAGCACAAAGAGCATGCCCCCTCATATCTGATGAAGTGTGTAAACCAGCTGTGCTTGAAGAAGAAGAAGAAGAAGAAGAAGAAGAAGAAGAAGAAGAAGGAGGGGAAGGAGATGATGCAGACATCCTAGAAGGAAAATCAATTTGATGTTTCTGAAGAAGATTTTTTAGCTCATCAATGTCCTTCTTGTAGCAATTATGTTTTGCATGTCCTTCTCTCTTGCAATATGCACATGGGCCCTTCTCCTTCCTAAATGATTTCCCCTTAGAAGAGGATGATGAATATGAGGACTCCTTCTGCTGCTCATAAGATTTGGAGTCCTTTTATTTTTGTTTCTTTCCTTTTCCTGTAGAAGCCTTCTGATCTCTGGGCTCCTGTGATGCAATAAGTGCCTATGATGAAGAGGGCTTCAACTTGCCCATATTAGCCAACTTGGCCTGCTCTCAAGTGAGAGAAGATGCAAAATCATCAAAAGAAGGCATAGTAAATCTAGTACCAAGTGCATCCCTAGTAGCATAAAAGGTAGAAACAAAAACTGAATAATCTGGTCCAAGCTTAGAAAGAATGGACAATATCAACTGAGATTCTTCCTTCTGAACACCACACTGTGACAAATGCAATCTAAGAGACTTGAGTTTCGTGAAAAACTCCTGGATGCTATCAAAATCCCTAGGATTTAAGCCAATAAGCTCATTCTCTAACTGAAACCCTGTCATAGTATCCTACTGCCCAAACAAAGATTGCAAAGTAGTCCAAACCGCATGGGGTGTAGTGCAAGACTCAATGTGAAAAAGAAGGTCAGAAGAAAGAGATAGACATAATGTACCATAAGCTTCATCACACCTATTAAACCACTTTCTCTTTTCAGCAGCACCTGTAGGTTCGATTTTTGTGCCCATGGTTACCTTGTACAACCCTTTGTGTTTCAAATGAATCTCCATTTGATTTTTCCAACCAAAATAGTTGAATGGAGTAAGGGGTGCAATATTATGTGTATCCATGACAAAAAACAACAATATATACTCTCAAATAAAATAACAATGCAAACTGATCTCTAAAAAGTAGCCTAATTGCAAGCTTCCCAAAAAAATAATTGAAAAACTAAAGGCTGAGATCAAAAAGTAATATTAGATACCTGGTAAAAAATATCTAGAAAAACAGGTCTGATTTCTGTGTAGAGCACTGAACCAGCTCTCTGATGCCTATTTGTTTTCGCAAAACTGAGTCTGAATGCAAAAGTTACGCCACCCAGACTGAAAACAACAAATCCTGGCTTTGACAGGCGAAAAAGGCACCAAAACTGGAAAATAAAAAATTCTAACCTCCACCACTACGAACTTCATCGAACCAGCTTTCTGATGATATTTCGTTTTCTAAAAATGGCCTCCGTTTGCAAAAGTTATGAGGAAATGAAAAAAAGGCCTGTAAAAGGCACTTTCACCACTAACAGGGGCAAAAGTTTAGCACTCGGGGCTGGCTCTCGGTCACGCATATGACCCTCCTCTGGGAAAAATCCACTAGTGTTGAGGGCGCTGGCTCCTGGTCGTGCATGTGATCTGCCGCCGGCGCTGGGGGGCAAAAATCGCTGGCACCTGGTCACGGATGTGACCATGACCTAATGCAAGGAGCCCGCGGGGGCTTAGGTCGAGTGGCCGGAGGGCTGTGGTGTAGGAGGTTGGTGGCGCCGTTGGGAAAGCGGAGCGGTAGGTGGGGAAAATGATGGCCGCCGCTGGTGGTGGCAGTGCAGTGGTGGCCACTGGGCGGCATACGGGCGGCGCGGGCCCTTTGAACTGGCCGTGCAAAAACTATGCGCAAAATTTGATTTTTTTTCAATTTTTCGCCTCAGTCTGCATGCTGGGAGGCTGTACGGCCCCTCGCAAAAAAAATTTGCCTTTTTTTTTCAACATGTCCAAAATCGACGAAATGAAAGGCGTTTCTAGGGTTTTTGGGCGTCCTGAACGCGATGGCGACATCCGTTTGGCCCAGAAATGTGCAGAAAAATTGCCAATCCATAGAAGCTCAATAAATCAGTCCGGCTTGAAACCCTTGCATAGAAAAAGATGTTGTGAGAGAATATCTTCAAAACACGAACAGGCAGCCATAGGTCTAGAGCTTTGATACCATGTAGAAGTTGATAAATCTCAACCTCACAGTCCCCAAGAATCACCTGTCACATGCAACAAATATTCAGAACAACCAACAAGAGATGTTCTGTAAACCCTCAGAGAAAATGTGTGCAAGCTAAAAACCAAAATCTTGATTATTGAGTCATATGTTTTACAAATACTACAATGAAAAGACAATCATGCAAAACCCTAATATTATCTTGAGCAACAAGATAGCTCAATAAGATAAAGATTATTAATTAACCTAGGAAATAAAATATGCCTAAGTAAACTTATGCTAAAGTGTAATTAAATAAATAATTACACCAACAAGTTCAACTTCATTAGATGGATTTAATCTGATTACTGTATGTAAGGCAGTGAGCCTTCCCTTTGAGCAGTGTGCTCTAAGTAGTACGCCTGAATGCAAGTGCATTCCTTTTTATTCTTCATTATACTTCTAATAGGGTATAATCTTTTGGACTAACATCCACCATGGTTTTTCCCCTAACAGGGTTTCCAAGTATAAAATCTTGGTGTTCATGTGTCTTTGATGTGTTGTTGAATGTGTTGTTGATTTAATGCTTGCACTGTTAATTATCATATCTGTGATATAAGGTTGATTAAATTTGTATAAGTTTTATTTTGGTAAACATTGATTCACCCCCCTCTTAGTTGTCTATCCTTCTATTGCCAACAATTGGTATCAGAGCTAGTTCCTCCAAAAGAATCTTAACAACTTGAGGTGATTCGAGATGGAATCATTCAAGAAGGATAGTCCTAGATTCGATGGTACAAAATACTATGGAAAGTAGAGATGGAGTGTAATTTTAAGTGCATTGGGGAACCTTTTTGGCAGATGACATAAAATGCATATACTATTCCTCAAAATGGTCCTTCATCTGAAGATGAAATCAAGCAAGCAAAAATTAAAACCAAGGCAGTAGAAACATTGGTGAGTGCTTTGACAGATTCAAAGATGACAAATGTGTTAGGATTGAAGGCTGCATACTAGATTTGGAAAAAGCTGGAAACATTGTATGAAGGAGATGCACTAGTGAAAAGTGCTAAGCTACAAATTCTAAAAGGAAAATGGGAGAGCTTGAAGATGAGTGAAGATGAAAACATCTTTTCCTTCTCGCAAAAGATAAATTAACTAGTGATGGATATTAGATGTGCCAGTGGAACTTTGGATGATGATGAAATTGTGGCTAAGATACTTAGATCTATGCCCCCTTCCTACAAGACAAAATCTCATGCTATTGATGAACTCAGGACAGTGAAAAATATTACAAAAGATATGCTGATTGGAAAAATTGCTGCATTTGAATTGAGTGAATTTGATGAGGCTGCTACAAAGACTTAATATTCTTTCAAGGCTACTGTATTCAGGAAAAACAAGTAGGGATATGATTCAGGGGAAAATTCCAAGAGAACATTCAAGTATGAAGATGAGATGAAGCGGATTGAGGATGAAGAAAAGGAATTGGAAAAAATGGAAGCATTGATTGTGAAAAGAGAATCAAGAGGTCATGGGAAGTACAAAGGAAAGTTACTTATTAACTATTTTTCTTACAATAAAATAGGTCATTTTTTCTTTTATATGTTATGAAAGAGTTTCAAAGTATAAACCCGAGAACACTAGATCTCAAAGAAAGTGCTATGATGCTGAAGAAGGTGTAACTAATGAAGAATTTGATAAAGAAACTGGAAATGAAGATGAATGGGTATTTATTGCTATCAAGGAAAATGGTCACATGTCCATTGAATCTGCCAGTAATGTGAATTTTTGATGCAGGAGCATCCAGTGGTGTAAGGGCAATCCTACATCACCCAAAAATATATTTACTTTCATTTAGATTTTTTTTTGTAGATGTTTTTGCATTTCTGGATACCCTTTTCGTCGAAGAAGAATTCTCAACTTTCAGAACTGCTTTTCTGCTTTTTCTGCTCGACTGCTATTTTTAGCAGGTATGATTTTGAAGGCGTGAGGAGATAGGAATTTAAGGGAAGCTTCAGGACAAAATAATAAACACTTTGGTGAAAGAATCATGCAAAGATCATTCCCGGTTCAAAAGTTATTCGAGTTTCAGTTTCTGCTTTTTGCCCTACAAAATCTTTGGAGCTAATTTTGAGGGACTTAAAGGCTCCGGATGGGCCCGGAAATTGGTGGAAAACAAAAGTGGTTAGTCTTTAGGTCCCACTTTTTGGCACTTCATTTTCTCAAGACCTTTCTGAAAAGGTATTATCATTGAAGATCCGACGGTTAGATCTTGAGATAGGGCTTTCGGAAGTTTGTGCATAATTAGAATGTTGTTTTTGGCTCCAAACGGAGAATTGGGCTATTTATGGGGTAGTTTCTGATTTTTGTGGGTAGTTTTTGGGGAAAGAAGATCGCATGTTGCGAATAGGGGAATTTCTATAATTTCTTTTCTGTAATTTGCATGTATTGCAGAAATCGAGGATTGGAGATCCTCTGCATGTAAGAATTTCATATTTTGAAAATAATAAGAATCTCTGGTTTTTCTGTGTGATTTTCTTGTGTCTCGGGTTGCACCCTCATCAATTTTGAGAAAGCTCTTGCAGCCAAAGTTGAAGAGAAAGATGAGTGGGTAATTGACGAAAAATTCTCACATCATAAGACTGGTGACAAAATTAAGTTTGTAAGCTTAGAAAACTGTGATGGTGGTGTTGTGAGGTTCAGAGATAACACTTCTAGTGTGATTCATGGCAAAGGCACTATTTATTTTGGTGGTAAGCACAATACTGATGATGTTCTTTATGTAGAAGGCTTAAAGCATAACTTGTTGAGTGTTGGACAAATGGTAGACACAGGTTACAATCTACAATTCAAGAATGGTAAGTGCAGAATAACATGAAGTTCAAGAAATATGATTGCTTCAAGAACAAAGACAAAAGGTAAATTTCATTTAAGTGCTGCTAGTGAAAGTTGTTTGATTGCTCAAATTGAAGTAAGTTGGTTATGGCATAGGAGGTTGTGTCATATTAACTTTGATAAAATTGTCAAGATAAGCTCTACTGAAGTAGTTAGAGATCCGCCTAAGTTATTGAAGCCTACTAACACTATGTGAAACGAATGTGAGATAGGAAAACAAATAAGAAATTATTTTCAGAGCAAACAATATATCTCTAATGGAGTACTAGATTTGATACATACTAATCTATGTGGTCCTTCCAGAATTAGAAACCTACAAGGTGAAAGGTATTTTATGTTGCTCATTGATGATTATTCTAGAATGATATGGTTCACTTTCTTAAGAGAAAACTATGAAGCATTAGAAAAGTTCAAAAGTTTCAAATCTATGGAAAAGAATGAGACAGGTCAAAGGATCAAATGTCTAAGGTCAAACAGAGGTGGTGAATTTACTTCATGGGAATTCAATTCTTTTTGTGAAGAACATGGAATCCAAAGACAACTATTTGCTCCTCAGACCCCTCAATAGAATGGAGTTGTTGAAAGAAAGAACATAACCATTCTAGACACAACTAGAACCATGATGCTGGAAGCAAATATTTCTCATTTCTATTGGAGAGAAGCTGTAAGTACTGCTGTGTACCCATTAATAGGGTGAATGTCAACAATAATTCTGGTAAGACACCTTTTGAGCTATGGTTTGTTTATAAGCCTATTGTCAAGTATTTCAATTTTTTTGGAAGCAAATGACACATCAAGAGAGACGATGATATAGGTAATTTTGATGCTAGAAGTGATTAAGGAATATTTTTAGGATACTCTCCTAAAAGAAAAGCTTACCGGTGCTTTAATAAAAGGTTGAAGAAAATGGTTGAGAGTGCAAATGTCAAGGTTGATGAAGATATTGGTAAATTGTCTAGATCTAGTGATTATGATTCAGATGATCAAAATGATAATACTAACAATGATGTTCAGGCACAAAATCAACTTCAAATTGTTCTGGTGAACCAAGGGAATCAAGAAGCAGAGGCTAGAAAAAGTGTAGAAGAAAGAGCAGAAGAACAAGAGGTAGGATAAAATTTCAAAACTCCTAAGTATGTAAGGATAAATCACTTTGATAGTCAGATCATAGGAGACAAGAGAAAAGGTGTGCAAACTAGTAGACACATTTTGGAAGAAAATTGTTTAATCTCTAAAGCTGAGCCTAGAAACATTAGTGAAGCATGTAAGGATGAACATTGGATGGAAGCCATGAAAGAAGAACTATTGCAAATACAAAAAAATGATACATGGGATCTTGTTCCTAGACCTCAGAGAAAAAATGTGATAGGAACCAAGTGGGTGTTCCGGAATAAGCTAAATGAACAAGGTGATGTGGTCAGAAAAAAGAAGAAGATTTGTTTGCAAAAATTACTCACAGATGGAAGGTATAGACTTTGAAGAAACTTGTCCTCTTGTTGCTAGAATTGAAGCTGTAAGATTACTTCTTGCTTATGCTACTTTAAATAATTACAAAGTTTATTAGATGGATGTAAAGTCAAAATTTCTGAATGGTGAACTAGAAGAAGAAGTTTATGTTGAACAACCAGATGGATTTCAGTTGAACGATGAAAAGGACATGGTATGTCGATTGAAGAAAGCTCTATATGGACTTAAGCAATCCCCTAGAGCTTGGTATGCTAGATTGGATAAATACTTGTTGAAACTTGGATTCAATAAAGGTACTGCTGACGAAAATCTGTATTTCGAGTTGGATTAGAATAAAGAACTGATCATTGAAGTCTTTGTTGATGATATTATTTTTTAAGGTGATGACGATTTGTGTATGAAGTTTTTAGATGAAATAAAAAGTGAATTTGAAATGTCAATGATAAGAGATTTGAAATTCTTTTTAGGATTGCAAATCACTCAGTTAGATGATGGAACCTTTGTATCTTAGTCTAAGTATGTGAAAGAGTTACTAAAAACGTTTGGCATGGAAAATTCAAAACTAGTTGGTACAACTATGGTGATCAGATGCAAACTTACACAAAAAGATGATTCTCCTAAAGAAAATTAGACAAGATACATGTCAATGATTGGTGGATTACTCTATTTGACTTAGATTAGGCTAGATATAATGAATGTCATGTGCATGGTTGCTAGATTTCAAGATGATCCTAAAGAGTCCCATGTGGCTGCTGTGAAAATAATATCTAGATATCGAACAATTTATCTTGGTCTTTGGTATCCTAAGGATTATGATCTTACTATAAGTGCTTTTACTGATGCTAATTGGGTAGGAGATGCAAATGATAGGAAGAGTACCAGTGGTGGTGCATTCTTCTTAGGAAAGAAGTTGGTATCTTGGTTAAGAAAAAAGAACTCAATTTCATTATCTATTGCTGAGGTAGAGTACATTGTTGCTGCAAACAGTTGTACCCGAGTATTGTGGATGAAACAAATGTTGAGAGATGTCAGAATTGAGTATGAAGAACCCGTTGCCATATTATGTGACAATTCAAGCACCATTAAAATTTCTAAGAATCCAATGTTGCATTCAAAGAAAAAGTATATATCCATCAAGTATCACTTCTTGAGAGAAAAGTAAGTGACAAAGAAGTTAGACTGGAATACATACCTACCAAAGAGAAAATTGCAGATATCTTTACCAAGTTGTTGCCTAAGGATACTTTTGAGTACCTTAGAGGAAAGTTAGGGGTGATTTCCCCCCCTGATCAGAACTAAGATGCAGGTATTTACATCAGCATGTGAATTCATAGCCATATCATATTCTGGATTGATGTTGTGGTGGCTACTACTCAGGGGGAGTAGTCAAATGATTCAAATATGTGATCAAATCATATATAAATTTTCCATTGATGTCAAAGGGGGAGAGAAGAACAATGTGAAAAACATGGGAGGAGAAGGAAATAGGAAAAGAGTGCACAATCTCAGGGGGAGATTGTTGGGTTGGTGGCAATATTTTTTACATCATGTGTTGCCATCAATACCAAAGGGGGATATTGTTGGATGTTGTGGTTGTGTTGCTGATATGTAGTTGTCATTGATGTCAAAACTATTAGCATTAAATTTGCTTAAGGTTGTCAATGTTGAGGATATTGAGATTTTTTTTTTTTTAAAATATAGTACATGCAACCAGTGGTACTGAGAAGGTCAAAATGTTGGAAATATTTGTATGTTGGAGATCTAAAGGTGCACTTCAAAGGGTTTGTTGCTAAAGATTTCTAGTATGTTGTTTGAAAGTTTCAGAGGTTCACATAAAGTCTTGTGGAAGTTATGAAGATCTGTGTGCCTATAGTTATTCAGTTTCTATAGATGGTGTTCTTGGTTGAAGTGGATGAAATTCTGGTAATTTCATGTGTTGTGCATGTACTTGTGATGTTCATGGATGAGTCTAGATTGTGCTCTATCCTTAATTTACATCTGCATTGATTGAAGTGTTCGTGATCAGATATTTTTCCGATGTGTGCCTGAGTTTTCATGTTCTTGGCCGACATGATGATGTTAGCGTGTTGCGGATCCATACAGATTAATATTTTATTTATTGGCATGTTTGGAGGTGTTTTTTTGGGTCCTAAATATGTTGTGACCAACTTGTGTTGGTGCACATTGAAATTTACTCATGTATCAAGGTTGACAGTTGTAATTTATTCTTTATTTGTGGCTGACTGAATAGTGGTTATAAATCCATGTAGCGGATATATATATGAGATTTTTTTCCTCATTTGGAGGAAGTTCTCAAGTGTACAAGTGATGTACAAGTGCGAATAAAGGTCAAAATCATTCAGAGTAGAGTGTGGAAGAATTTGAGCAGAGGGTGGAAGAGTTTGAAGAAGTTTTTTTGTGTGCCTAACCAAAACTGTTATTAGGCTTTTGTAGAAGCTAATTTCTCAGTTCAACTTCATCAAATGGATTTAATCTAATTATTGTATGTAAGGTAGTGAGCCTTCCCTTTGATCAGTGTGCTCTAGGTAGTGCACCTGAATGCAAGTGCATTCCTTTTTATTCTTCATTATACTTCTAATAGGGTATAATCTTGTGGAATAACATCCATTGTGGTTTTTCCCATAACAGGGTTTCCTTTTATAAAATCTTGGTGTTCATGTGTCTCTGATGTGTTGTTGATTTAATGCCTGCACTATTAATTATTAGATATGTGATATAAGATTGATTAAAGTTTTATAAGTTTGATTTTGGTAACAATTGATTCACCCCCCTCTTATTTGTCTATACTTGTATTTCCAACAACTACAACTTTCAATATGGCTCTTTTATTATTTGTATTTTTTTCTATTTCATAAAGGAATTGCCTGGTTTGAAGAAGAGATCTAGAGAAGTGATATTCCTGCTGCACATTAGATTAGGGACCACATGCATAGTTTGTTGGATACCAAACAATGTGACACAATATTTTTGGGGTTCTTTAAAACATTTCAAAATGAAATACAAATGAGGAATATGATACCATCACAAGTTGTAGAGAGATACAAACATGATCACGTTTATGGTGGATAAAGATAATTTTTATAGGGAGGCAATTGAACTAAGAACTTCATGGAAAATAAAGTTTCCTTATGAGGTCTCCAGACCTGACTAGATTGCATATGCTGACATTTTGATAAAAAAGCCTCATTGTTGAGAGATTTGACATGTATGCTGTGATAACGAAAAAAATAATCAAGAAGAAGGTAGAGGAAAAGGTGGAGAAGATGATGTAAAAGTTAGAAAAGGTGTTTGATATTGTTGAGGGCCCTACAAAAAAATCACAAACCACTTCTACCATAATTCATGCTCCTAGAAGGACAAGAAGGTCTATCTCTACCACTGCTACTTATTCTATTCCTTTCAGACTTGCTCAAACACCTCCTAGTAGAAGGAGGGTTTTTACTGTGGTACCAATGAAAACAAAGAGGAAGAATCCAAGACCTAAGCAACATGCAACAAGGGAAAAGATTAATCTTGTGAATGCGGATGATGATGAAGAAGAAAATAAATATTTTATATTAAGGAGAAGAGAGAAGAGAATGATACAAGGAGAATAAGAATAAATCTCCTTGAAAAAAAGGAAAGGAAAGAATGATGAGGAGATAACTGAGAAGAATCCTCTGGTCATACATGACCCTCTAGATTTTGGTGTAATATTTATTAGAATTGCTAAACATGGTTTATTGAATGATACAATGGAGCTACATCCAAATGTCCCTTCGAAAGACAAGAAGACAATTGAAAAATTATCATTCAATATAGCTAGATAAAAACATTCTCTTCAATGAAATTATTGATAAAGCTTTGGATAGCCTAGCTGAGGATTTAAGACAAAGAAGAGAAGATACCATTAATGCTGATGAAGAGCTGAAATTGTAAGCAATTGACAAGACTGTGATTCCTGTTTCCTAGGAAGAAAAAGATAAGATAGTCTAGAGACAAGCTAAGGAGCTCCACAATAAGAGAAGAATAGATCTTTTAATGAAAATGGATGAAGACATCAAAAGGAAGATTCAAATTGAAATTGAAGATGCTACAAATATAATCATTAATGAATTGAAAGGTGAACTTGATGTTGATTCAAATGTGCCTCTAAAACTTTATGGAACTGATGTTGAAATGAATGTACTAGTACCTTAGACAAAACAAAAAATTGATAATATGCCTTCTCCGAAAAATACAAATGAGAAAAATATATCTAGTCAACAAGAAGTACAAGGACCCTCCAGACATAAAGAAGGAGAATATACCTCTGGTGTGCATAATATGCAAAAAGTGTTCGATATGGAGATGGAAAGAGAAAAAGGGAAAGAAGAGGTTAATCCTAAGAAATTTCAGGATGAAAAAGAGAAAATAATTGAGAAGCAAGACGCTTCTATGGATATAGGTCAAAATTATTCATCTTCAAATTCCTTTAAGGACGTATTGACCTTGTAGATGTAGTTTCAACCTATGGTGACACCCCAACTATTTAAAATTCCTACTCATGAGGGACAAGTTGACTTGTCAAATATTTATCTCCTTCATAAGTTATAGCTTGGTGATATCCTACATGGTTCTACAAGGAAGGATATTCTACAGGGACATGTGAAGAGACTTGATTAATTGATGTTGTAGTAAAGATCATTTAGGAAGGTTTACCTAAGGTAAAAATTAATTCTTCCTTCCTCCAGAATAAAATTTGAAGCTTTTAATGGATTATTTCAAAGATTATTCCTCTCACATGTAGAAAAATGTAGAAAAAGAAGCCTGGAGGAAGATAAATGACAAAAGAATGGTTGATGCATCTGATCGGTGTGCCAATGCACACAAAAAATTATAAGAGAATATGAAGATTTTTAAGGAATGTGTAGATGAACTGATTGCCTTATATAATTTTGTTTTTAAATGAAAAAATTCTACCAAGATTATCAAAGATCAAATTGACTCCATTGAATCATAGATCACATAAATGGTTGGGATATATGATCAATGAAATGATAAGGATGGATTAACAAGAGGTCAGATAGAAAATATTTATCTACAATTTTCATTGCTTCAAGATCAAAGAGAAAAAATAAAGAAACAATTTGGTTGGCTAAGGGAAGCAATCAATTTGAGACTTGCTTCTTTATTCGGGTTGCTAGCTAAAGCATAAAAGATTGATCAAAGAATGAAGATTCTAAGCAGTTTGGATGAGGTTGAGGATTTATACATGTAGTTTGAATGCCAAAATCATATTCTTACCTCAACAAAATAAAATTGGGATGCAACTCTGACACAACTTAAGGTAATTTACAAGAAAATTTTACCCTCTAAGGAAGTTGCAAAAGTGTAGATAAGACAATTTTGTCTTTGTATAGTTTTGCAGAGGATTGAAATATCTTTTTGGTTTTTTTGGAAGACATATAACATCAATTTTTGGGGCATATCTATCTTAGGAGAGTGTATTTTTTTAGAAATAATACAGTAAGGGGGAGTTCATATAGTTTTTTTGGGTCGTAGAAGACATTTTCCCCTTTTCCCTTGATGTCAAAGGGGGAGAGAGAGAGGGATGTGCACCTAAGGGGGAGTGTTTGTGCACATCATTTTGGTTTTTCAATCAATGAAAAAGGGGGATATTGTTTCATCTTGAGAAGATTGGTTGTCATTGATGTCGAATGTATGTGATGAATTGTATATGCTCCAGAGGTAGTTGCTATTAGTTGATGCAAGTCAAAATTGTAGTATGAATGGTGATTTGTTTGATGTGGATGTAGGTACACTTGTTGCAATATGTTTCTGGTACACCTACATTGATATCTTACATGTTTGGTGTACCACACTTAGAGATAATTTGCATAAGTTTTGCTAAGGCATTTTGGGGTTTTGGTATGCATCCTTCTACAAAGCAAGATTTGGTCTTGCGGTTTAGATGATAATTTGGTTAATATGTGAAGGTGTTATATCCAAGATTTCAAGTCATTACACCTTTTGTAGTGAAAGGTATAAGTGGCAAAATTTTGATTTGTGCTTTGGTAGAGTAAAGTAATGATGAAGGCTTGTTGGAATGCTTTGAATTCCTCTAGAGTGATAGATATGGTTGTGTGAACTTGAGGATATTTTTAGAGAGGTGTATGGATTTATCCATATGTGTTTCAGATGTTTTGGTGAACCACATTGCAATATCCTAAGTGTTAATGTGTCACAGTGGTGCAGGGGCACCATGGGTATATTAGCTAGTAATGCATATTAGATGTTAAGTTAGTTATTTTTGAATGTTTTGTCATCAATCATTATAATAAGGTCAACATAATACCTATTTGGCATGTTATAATCTTGTAGGGGTCAGTTGTTAGGTGTTGGGTAGAGTTTGTTGAAAGTTACAAAAAATTGCTTTTGCAACTTGTCACTTTTGCATGTTTATGGTAGATGAATGGCCACTTATGCTTTATTGGATTGTAAATACTATTGATAATGTTGCATGTTATGTTTTTAAGCCTCTTAGACTTTGAGGCATAATGGGATGTACTTTGGCTAATAAAAAAAGTAAGGAGAAGGATTTTTTTCTAATTTTCTATACAAATTTCTGAGTTTTTCATTTTGTACGAACCCGTACAGTTGAGTCATGAATTGAAACCAATAGGGAAGTCTACTATAGGGTCTTAGATTTCATTTGGATTAGGTGTGGTTCTTTTTCATTCAAATTTAGTCTTGTTTGAATCATTTCTTATTCTACCTCTTAGAAACCCTCCATCTTAAGGGTTTGGTTAATAAAATGTGACTCTCAAGCCATTCAATCATTGAAAATTTTGTTAGACTCAATGGAATAGTGGAAATAAGTGTTTTTTTGATGTTTAATAGGTTTAGGGAGTAGGGAATGAAGTTTCTTGTTGCTTTTGATCAAACCCTAGCCTAACATCCTCATGTGTTTGGCTAGGTTGAATAGGGAATGAGTGGGGAAACAAATAGAAAGTATGTTTGGTTGCTAAAACCTAGTAAAGCGGACCCTATGTGACTAGTCTAAGGTGTTGATGAAGAATTTGTGTGAGTGGGGTAAGTATTCTTAAGACTTGCTTTGAAAAAGAAGCCTAATTGGCCTAGGTTTAGGGGTTGAAGACCTAGTTAGGATGAATTGTTCCAAAAAAACCTATAACAACATCAAGATACGTTGTTCTTCAGCCTGATGGGTGCTTGAAAAGGCCTAGTTTTCAGTTAGAGATGGATTTCTCTAAAAGATATTACATAAAACTACACTTAGGATACCTAGTTGGTGCAAGAAGCATGTTAATGAAAAATACTCCTGTTGGAGTCTTGGGTCTTTGATATTGTGTGATTTGTGTTGTGTTGGGATAGGTGAAGCTTAAACCACCCCCGCTCTACATCACATAGTCAGTGTGGGATGATCTATTCTTTTATGTTCAGTGGGATTTTTCATTTGAGCCAACATATGATGATCAGATTATTCAAGAGAAGGTTGTAAGGATGTTGGTGATTACCTACATTATTCACATCTTGGTCGACATGATGTTTTTGATTTCTCCCCGATGGTGTAAAGATGAATAGTTGGTAGTTTTGGTGGTGTTGATGTCGCTTGGGTTGATAGTCTGGTTTCCTTCATTTATGGTTGATCTTGATTAGTTAATTTTACCTTGAAGGATGTGTTATGCTTTTGGGTCTTGATTATGTCATATGTTGTGATTCGTAACTTATTTTACTTCACAATGTATATGTTTGGAGATGACCTATGTAGTATCATACATTTCATCTAAAGATCATCTTGGATCCGACCTAATTGGGTTTTGAGTTGTTGCAAAGGGTATTTATAGAAGAAAAATAATAATTTGTGAATTGATTGAGGAGAGATTGAGCAGTATGTTGAATATGAAGTGTGCAAAGTGTAACAATGGGAATTTTCTAGGTTTAGCAAATGTAATATGCAAAAATATAAAACCCAAAGTAGGCAATGAAGCGCAAAGGAATAGATGAACAATCTCATTAGATTGTCTTCATCCTCCATGAATAACCTCCATTACACCTTCTTAACTTGCTGAAAAATATATTGTTTTCCCTCAGATATAAGAAGAGCAAGCCAATGAAATGACAAGCCCTAAGCAAATATTGAAGGATTTGGCAACTAAATGCAATACTATGCCCTACTGCAACTAGTAAGCATCTACAATGTCTAAGATATGTCAAATGAAATCCTAAATATGCTATGATAAATGAGAATAAAAATGCTAAAGATATAAAAAATGCAAGATGATAAGAGTGTAAGATGTGAGATGCAAAATATGAAAATGCAAGAGTTCAAAATGAGACCAAAATTGCTCTTTTATAGAAGAGGCAATTTTATGTGAATGGCCAAGATTGAAAGTTAGTAAATTCCCTAGAATCAATGGACAAGTTTCAATAAAGAAACCCACAATTAGGGTTAGGGTAATATTAGGTCAGATTCGAAATAAAGGGTCAAGATTGATTTTTAGAAAATCAAATCAATGGCTTACAAAACATGTGACAAAATATTTTGGGCACGGAAAACAGAGTCGTTGGGGAATCAAATAATAATTTAAAATTATTTAATTCAAGAGGGGATGTTGACTTTTCGAATTAAAAAACTATTTTAATTCAAAAGGGTGGGGTCATGTGACAATAAATAATTTAAATTAAATTTTTACTAAAGAAGGGAATTTAAATGGGACTTATTTTAAATAAACAATATTTATTTAAAATGAGCACAATAAAAGAGGAGAAATTAAATTTAGGTGTTGGGACTTATTTTAAATAAATAAGATTTAGAAGAAATTAAATAATAAAAGGTTATTTAATTTCGGTGGAATATTAAATAATAGAGATATTATTTAATTATTAGAGGAATGCAACAAATAGAACCTTTTTAAATTAAATATAAAGATTTAATTTAAAGTTTAGGAAAGTGGACCAAATTAAATAAATAAAATTTATTTAATTTAGGAGAGAAGAGGCTAATGAATAATTAGATAACTAAATATAATTATTTAATTATAGTGGAAGGTGGATTAAATAAATAAGAATTTATTTAATTTTAGGAAGAAGAGGATAATTAAATAAATAAATTAAGAAATTTATTTAATTATAAGAGGACTTTAGACAATTAGTGACACATTAGATAAATAAATAAAATTTATTTATTTAATAATCAAGAAGAATAAAAAGGGACATGAATTAATTAAATAATTAAGAATTATCTAATTAATAATTGGAAGTGAGTTAGGGACATAATTAAAATGCCCTAATTAGGGTTAGAAGAAGAGCCTGTGGGTCTAGGTCATTTTTATGTGTCTACATTTGCCCCTCTTTGTCATAATGCAGCTTGTCGCATTGTGGCAAAGAAAATAAGTCAAACATATGCCCTAGTGCAAAATAGGATGAGGAAGAATGACGAGGAGGGTTGCGGTATGCCACCTCGGGAGGACAAATAGGTTCCAAGAACATGGGTGTGCTCTCAAAATGGATGAGAAGACTAGAAGACGACGAAACAAGAAAGTGTTGGTAAAAGATATGGATGATGATATGGATGCAATGCCTATATGAGATGCATGTTAGTTCCTAGACCAAATCCTTCAACATATTACCATAGGACTTTAATATCTATTGCTCTTTAATCATCATTGGGCAGTAAAAATGACACAAATGGACAACAAACACCATGGTATGACATAGACCAAGGTGTACAAGGTCATCCACTTGCAAAATAGACAAACGCAGACAAGGAATGTCATAACTCATACTAGAGGCCCATTTGCCCCAGTCTTTTTGTCAAGACAATCCACAAACAGCAGTCAAGGAAAAACAAAATAGGTCATGAGACATCATCGCACCTCTAAATCCTTCATGGGACATCCTCGAGGTAGCTAGTAACATGACCAAAAGACAAGTCAATAAAAAGATAAGAACAAATAGCCAAAAATTAACAACCATTTAATTGTATTGCCAATGTTTGTTTGCCAAAGATTAATTGTTTGACAATTTGATAGTTTTGACGGTTTGACGGTGCCTAAGGTCAAGAAGGACACATCCTAAAAAGGAAAATGACATTTTGACGAGGTCCAAATCCAAGAAGGACACATCTTGAAGAGGACCAAAAAGTGACGAGATTTGACATTTTGACTAATGTTTTGGCAAGATGACTGATGTTGACTGTATGATTGATTAGCTTATGTTGTTTGATTTTGACCAATTTTGACATTGACATTTCAAATGACTGTCTTGTGTTAAGTGCGACTATGTCCACTTTATTTGACTGACGCGACCATGTTTGACTTATGATCTTTATTTTGACAAACCTAAAAGGACTGACCTAATGTCTCGGGGATTCAAAGATGAATCTTGCCTATGTAGCAAATGCGTAGAGACAACGTAGTTCAGACGGGGAGAACAAATTGATTGTCGTGATTGACTGGACTAACATGATATTACTTTGACTCTGTTTTTGGGATTTTGACATTGATTTGGATGCTTTTGTATTTTATCAGGACATTTTTCAATTTTTAGGTCTTTTTTAGGACTTTATATGATTTTTAGGATTTTATTCAGGACTTTTTCAGATTTTAAAGATTTTTTCAGGACTTTTTCGAATTTTTAGGTCTTTTTTCAAGACTTTTTCCATTTTTTATGTTTTGATTGTTTTACGACAATTGTGACAAATGCATGTGAATGATGCCGACGCACATGAATCCAAGGATAACCATGATTTTGCTGATAGTCAAGATGAATATCGATTGACAAGTGACAATGACAATGACAACGTTGTTTGACGTGGAAAGGACACATCCCGAAACAACGTGAGGATGACAATGATATGACAAGAGGATAAAAGTCTACAATAGGGCCAGGGACAAAGTCAAGGAATGTTTTGGATGATGCGCCAGTTTTTCCATATTATTGCATTTGGAATGACTAGATGGGGACTAGATGGGATGACGAGGGATCTTTATACCCTTGACAAGGGAAACCAAGATGGGTGATAGGTATAAAAGGACAATGGATGGCTTCAGTAAAAGATAGGAGACATGAGGACTATTATCATATAGTTATCAAGGACAATGTCACATGAGGGTATGATGGTAATGACATGATATGGAATAGGGTATGGCTAAAGGATAAACATGTCAAAAGTTTTCCCAAAGCATGACCCGTGTTTGTATTTTAGTCCTTATCAAAAGTAGGTGGGAAAATAGACGAAAATGATAGGGCTTGGATGGATAGATGGAAATTTCATAAGAAATGTCATGTGAAGGGCATGGGAGATGAGACGACTTGCCCCCAAGTGTAATGGTCCACATAGATGATTTATTCTACACATGATGCCTGTTTGCCAGGTTTTCATCATGGTACTTATCCAAAGCGCCATAAGAATGGTTTTCACTATTGGATGAATTTTTTCTCTTTACTATTTTTGCCTTTGACGATGCCGATTTAGAGACTGATGCCATGAAATGCCAATAATGACCTTTCTAAAGTAGTTGCCTTGTCAGGATGATAGCGCTTGCATACAACTGATTGATGTCATTGTGATCCTTGTTGATACTAGAGTTGGCCTTATCAAAATACGTACATCGTGATAGAGTGTCATGAGAGTCCTTATGATAAAGTGTTGCTGCCAAGATGCAATGAATTTGTGACATGGGACGTTTGGAATTGAAGCGAGATGTAGGATTATGATGGATGATGGTAGATGTGGACAGGTTAGTTGGATGTTTGGATGCATTGATTTTTATTTTCCAAACTTGGGGTGTTGGATGACGAAGTTGGGAATTTTTATTAGGATAGTGTTTGGAACCAACAATTTTATATGTCTTTCTTGATGGCCATTTTGACGGAGGTGGACATGTATTGTATGTGGGAGTCCTCTTGTGTTGTGGCTCCACATTTTGATTGACTTTTGAATTTGGCATATTTTCTTGACTTGATCCATGTTTCTTTGGGATCCATTTTAATTTCATTTGTCCACTTGTATTGTTGATTGATTCCATGGCCTTTGACATGTGACTTTGAAATTTGGATTTGTAATAATTTTGTTTTTGTTGGTTCCAAATGGAAGGCTTATTCATGTTGGAATGATGATTTGGGGTGTGGAAGGAAGGGGTGTTGGCAACAATATTATGACAAGGACTACTCATGACATCCATTTTGATGTTTGTATTAGATAAAGTTGCCCCCAATATCAAGGAGGTATCATTAACATCATTAGATTTTCCAATTGATGAATAGCCAAGACCTTGATGTCCGTAATTTTCTTGAACTTGTATGGGTTCAATAATTCCTTGCTCATGGGGGCCTAATCCTTTTCCCTGATAATGCATGTTTTGACAGATTTTGTTGGCGATGGGATACTTGTTACTTTGGAAGCAAGATGCTAACCCATCTTTATTGTGGAAATTAATGCTTGAAATATTTTCCTCTATAAGGAAGCCTGCTCTGAAAAAGATAGATGATCCTAATTGATAGGATGTTGTAGCTTCACTGACATGTTGGACAGATTTTTGATTAATATCTTCGGCCTGATTTTCTAACATGTCAGATTCCGATGATTTTGTTGGTGCTTCCAAGTCTATGTCAAAACCGTCTTCATGGTCATTTTCATAGAGCCCACTAAATTCCGCTATAGCTTGATCATTTGCAAATATGTCCATGCTAGAAGACTCTTTTCTAGTGGTAGATCATCTATGTGTCCCATGGAGGCAAGTGTATCGCTTTGGGGAGTGTCAATACTTGCATTTTGGATGGAATCATCTTCAAGTGTTTCATCATGAATGGCATAGAGGTCAAGGAGTGGATCATTTTGGACGTCTTGATCAAAGATGGGTGCATTTTGAATGTCATGATTGGAAATAAGATCTTGAACAAGGATAGGGTCATCTTGAATGACATGGTTTTGGATGGACTCTTAACCAAAGATAGGTGTGAGCTAACTAAAAGTTCATTTTAAGCCAATGAGTTGTAATGCAAGTTGTGTTCTTTTTATCCCAATGAGTATGCATGCATTTTTATTTTAACCCATGAATGTAAAATGCAAGTTTGTCTAAGATTTATAAAATGAACAAGTAAAAATCGTTAGACTCCTTGCCACAAGCTGCAAACAAAAAATTAGTAACCCAAAATCTTTAAGCTACTAAACAGAGAAAGAGTGTTGCCCTAACCCTACTTGACCTAGTGCAAGCGCAATTCATAGAGTCAATAACAGTTTCTCTTACACCTAGGATCACACAAGTGTGCAAGGGGAGAGGATACTTCTATTATTGATCACCAATATTAGAGGGTTAGCTAGTCAAAATAAATCTGATTTTTGGAACTAATTTTTGCATCAAAAGTAAAAACACAAAAAATAGACCCTTAGTGAAATTTAGAGAACTTTCCATAAATGTAAAGAAATCTGAAAAATTCGCTGTTTTGCATCTAGAATTAATTTTTTTATGAAAAATCATAAAAAAATTATTAAAATTTCAAAACAGGTCTGAAAAATCTCATTTTTTAATTGAAGGTTCCTGACATCATTCCAAACCTGCAAAAAAAAATGTGTGAATCGATCTACAAAATTTTGTGAGATATAAGTCAATATTTGTAAAACCCTAATTTTTAAAGATCTATTTTTTGTCAAACTATTCTGCACGAAAATTAAGAACATAAAAAATAGACCCTATTGAAATTAAGAGAGCTGTCCAAAACTGTAAATAAATCCAAAAAATTTGCTAATGTGCTCTCACAATTGATTTTTCATGAAACTAACTAAATAAATTATAAAAAATTGAAACCAGCTTCAAAAAATCTGGTTTTTGGACGGGAAGCTCTTGACATTGTCTGCAACCTTCAAAAAATGTTTTGTCCAAAAATATGCAGCCGTTTGAAAGATATGGTTGAATCTTTGAAAGCTAGGGTTTTATTTCCAAAATGGTGCAAAACCAGAAAAAAATTCAACTCCAAAATTTGTCAAAAAATGTCAGGTTCACCAATGTAACAATGGGAATTTTCTAGGCTTAGCAAATGTAATATGCAAAAATATAAAACCCAAAGTAGGTAATGAAGTGCAAAGGAATAGATGAACAATCTCATTAGATTGTCTTTATCCTCTATGACTAACCTCCATTACACCTTCTTAACTTGCTAAAAAATATATTGTTTGCCCTCAGATTTAAGAAGAGCAAGCCAATGAAATGACAAGCCCTAAGCAAATATCGAAGGATTTGGCAACTAAATGCAATACTATGCCCTACTGCAACTAGTAAGCATCTACAATGTCTAAGATATGTCAAATGAAATCCTAAATAATGTATGATAAATGAGATAACAATGCTAAAGATATAAAAAATGCAAGATGATAAGAGTGTAAGATGTGAGAAGCAAAATATGAAAATGCAAGAGTTCAAAATGAGACCAAAATTGCTTTTTTATAGAAGAGGCAATTTTGTGTGAATGACCAAGATTGAAAGTTAGTAAATGCCCTAGAATCAATGGATGAGATTCAATGAAGCAACCCACAATTAGGGTTAGGGCAACATTAGGTCAGATTCGAAATAAAGGGTCAAGATTGATTTTTAGAAAATCAAATCAATGGCTGACAAAACATGTGACAAAAGATTCTGGGCATGGAAAACGGAGTCGTTGGGGAATCAAATAATAATTTAAAATTATTTAATTCAAGAGGGGATGTTGACTTTTCGAATTAAAAAACTATTGTAATTCAAAAGGGTGGGGTCATGTGACAATAAATAATTTAAATTAAATTTTTACTAAAGAAGGGAATTTAAATGGGACTTATTTTAAATAAATAATATTTATTTAAAATGAGCACAATAAAAGAGGAGAAATTAAATAATAGAATTATTTAATTTAGGTGTTGGGACTTATTTTAAATAAATAAGATTTAGAAGAAATTAAATAATAAAAGGTTATTTAATTTAGGTGGAATATTAAATAATAGCGATATTATTTAATTATTAGAGGAATGCGACAAATAGAACCTTTTTAAATTAAATATAAAGATTTAATTTAAAGTTTAGGAAAGTGGACCAAATTAAATAAATAAAATTTATTTAATTTAGGAGAGAAGAGGCTAATTAATAATTAGATAATTAAATATAATTATTTAATTATAGTGGAAGGTGGATTAAATAAATAAGAATTTATTTAATTTTAGGAAGAAGAGGATAATTAAATAAATAAATTAAGAAATTTATTTAATTATAAGAGGACTTTAGACAATTAGTGATGCATTAGATAAATAAATAAAATTTATTTATTTAATAATCAAGAAGAATAAAAATGGACATTAATTAATTAAATAATTAAGAATTATCTAATTAATAATTGGAAGTGAGTTAGGGACATACTTAAAATGTCCTAATTAGGGTTAGAAGAAGAGCCTGTGGGTCTAGGTCATTTTTATGTGTCTACACAAAGATAGTATGATGGAATAATTATGTGAAAAAGGGACTGGAAAATCAACATATGTTAGCTTCTTCTTTTATAGCAGTTCATGTTCATGTTTTCATCGTAATTTTCATGTATCCTTCTATTAGGCAATGAGCCTCTTGAATAGGTCCTTGTATCTTGCCCTAAGGTTGTACACCTTAGCTTGCAAGTCCTTAGGTAGTGAGCCTTACAAATATATTATAATCTTTGTAAGTAGTGAGCTTCATATATTGTGAGTTAACTCTCACCGTGTTTTTTCCTCACTAGGTTTTCCATGTAAAATTTTGGCGTCCTTGTGTAGTGCATGCTTTCCTTTATGTTCTTCTTTTAGATAATGTGATTTGATGTTTAATATGCAAATGTAATTGTTTTAAAAAAAGAAAAGACTAATTCACCCCCTCTTAATCTTCAAGTGTGTTCAATAGGAAGTAATAATAAGGAAATACTAGTCGTTTCACCGACAACAAGAGCTAAATTACTAGAAAAAAGTACACTATCATCTTGAATATATTGTGAGGTGAGTGTCAATGATCTTGTAAAAATCATAGACAATGCTGAAATGTATTTGAGGGACTCAAATAGACTTTCCCCACAAAGAGAAATTGACGAATTAATATAAAAATGTGTGATCAGATGACTATCATTGCTTATCTCCTCAATGGGAGCATTGATAGGAACAAAGGAAGTTTTCTCCTCTTTTTTTAAGAGAATCGATGAAGAGTGGTTTAGATGTGGTAGAGAAGTTGGGTTTTGTTATTTCTTTTGACTGGGTGGACTTCAATAATGCTTTGTATTTATTTTGGGTAGTGGGTGGGGTATAATGATATTGAATATGGTGAGATGGAGAATGTTTGGAAAGATTTTAGGGTGAGTGCGTTGAAACAACACCAAATTAGTTTGGGTGGTGTTGGATATGAAAAATGTGTTTGGCATATCTAATGGATCAAAATGGGATAATTTTAGGAAGATTCAAAATTAGAGGAGGTTCCATTAAAGGAGATAGGAACACTTGCACCCTTTTTGGATTAGGTTTATTAGGATTTTAGGGAGGAATCAAAGGTGGTGTAGAATAAATAGTAACTAGAGGTAGAGAAGGAGAAGAAGAAGAAGGCATTAACAAATCAGGATGTGGTTGCATTAGAGGAGGGTGTTCAATATTGGGTACTTGCATAACAACCTAATCACCAGAATTTACACTGATGATGCTTATGCTCACATGCAAGTTGATTAAATTAGTGAGGGGACCAAACATAATTGTATTAGAGGGATCACTCTAATCCAATTGTGAGGATTTCACTTCTGAAATAGAAGGAAGGGCAATCTTGGTAGGTGGAGGGTGAGAGATCTAGGGTGCATGTGGTATATCTCGTGTCATGGGTGTCTTTCCTCTTTTTTAATAGGGGTAGTGGAGTAATAGGAGGAACCATTGGAGGATGAGGCATGGGAAGTGTGCACAAGAATATTTATATCTACTAGGTTAATTTCCTTTTTCTATTGGAGGGGTAGGCTGAGTAACAAAAGGAGCCGCATGAGGATAGAAGATATGAGGAGAAGATTTTCCCAACATAGGTACCTTTCCTCGATTTCTAGTATTGAAATGTGGTGGAACATAAGGTACCACCAAAGATTGGGAAACCTTAGGGAGAATGGGAGGGTTTCCTAATGGATCATTCTTATCCTTAGTCACTATAGGGGTAGGTGTTGAGATAGATGAATGTAGTTACGATTGAGTAGCCAAAGGGGAAACGACCACTAGAGAGGAATAAGAGGGAACTATAGAAGAAGAAGTTGAACAACCTAGTTTGAATTTAGTATATGATTTGAATAGAAAATCTTCATGAGGTCCTAGAGGTAATGCATAAAAATAATTGAGAGAAAGGCCACCATGAGACACAAGTGGTTTGTTTCCAGTGTATGCATTGTGCCATTGTCAGAAAATATTAAATTTTTGTGTATCACGAAAGTGATTGCATTCATGGAAGTTAGCCATGGATTCCCAACTTCACCATGAATAAGTCAAATCTAGAGATTAAAAAATGGTTTCCATAAACTTGGATCCAAATTGGACTATGAAAGTAGTGGGACCCATTGTATGAAGAGAAAGATCATCTTGAGTTTGAAAAGTCAAGTTGAAGTATTATCATATTTATCTTTGTGAAACCCATTGATAAAAAAATATTTTGTAATAATATTCACCCTATTGGAAGGATCAACAAGAACACCATTAATATTTCTCTTGTTGAAACAAGCATACATGTAGAGGGGTCCATTCTCTATGTCAATGGGCAAGTCATTTGAAGAAAAAAATATTACAACCATACTGATTTCACACACACGAGGTGATCAAGTGCAAACATCAACCATGTTTACCATTTTATTTATTTCATTTTTAGGAGACATGGAGGGTGAAGGATTATCTAAAATAAATTTATGGAATGTGATGGAAATAGGTTGGTGTAAATTCATAGTTGTTGATTTGGATTTACAATTGACTCATTAGCACTTTCTTTCTTATTGCGTATTTGGACAAACCTGAATTGATGAGGTTTTTGACCAAATGGTGAACACACATACTATTGAATTCTTCTGTGGCATTTGTCCTTGATGTCGAAACTGCCCTGGGTTGGTGCCTAGGCATTTCTTAGTCTAGTCTTATTATGGCATTTGATTGCCACAATTGATATTTGGTATTCATTTGACATTGGCATATTTACTTCAGGTTGATTATTTAAGGGCTTGATCACTATTGTGCTTATGGGTTTGTGAACTCTGCATGAATTTAGTCCTTATCACTTCTCAAGGCATTGGATAGTATATCTGGCACAATATATGCTATTGGACTTAAATGTGATGGAAAATCAGCTTTGGTTAAAGGGATTTAAATTGATCTCCTATTTGCATTTACATCGGGTCAAAATGATTAATATTTATTTGGGCCTAAAAGCTGACATTAGGTATAAAACTCAACTTTGGTAAGACCGCACTTAAAATGTCTTACCATGGTACTGCTAGCAGTTAAGCCAGTGATCGTGCTAGTGCGGTGGAAACTGCCAGTGGCAATAAAAATTGCTACCGCTACACTGCGAGCAGTTAATAGTGAAACCGTGGTAGTGCGGGTAAATAGTCAGCGACAAGCAAAAAGGTACCGCTACACTGTGAGCTATTAGGAAGTTAACCGCGGTAATGCGGTGGAAAATATTAGTGGTTTGGAAGGATCTACCACTATATTGTGGACTATCAGAAGCTTAACCGAGGTAGCATGGTGGAAACTGTTAGTGGTTTACAAGGAGCTACTGCTTTACCGCGAGTAGTCTGAATCGAGACCGCGGTTGAGCGATAAGAGAAGTGGTAATAGTTAGTGTTAGCTACTGTTGTACCCTGGGTTGTCCGAAGGAAGACTGCGGCTATGCGGTAAGGAAACAAATGTCAATTTATTCCTGTCGGCAAGCAAGTCATTGATCTTTTTACGGATTTCAAAGTGTACTATGAGGTTTTGATTTCAATGTTTGTCCCTTCGGACTCCAAATGCTATCATATTATGCAAAGGATTTCGTGTGGAAAGTAGGGAAAATATTTCCGCCTCCATGGAATCTCTCTCTCGACTGTTTCACTATGAATTTGACTGTCTTTTTCTGCAACTCTTGGACAATGAATGGAGAAGCTTGAAAGACCATCACCATGGTCATTTCTCTTGTCAGGTTCTTGGCATCAGGTGAATACTCAAAATAGTAATGTGGCTCGGGTTGCTCAACTACTCTACAATTTTGGTAAATTTCTTATGCAAAATTATTTTTTGGTCCTCACAAGTATTCATCTATTTTATCTTTACAGAACCGTTACCTTCTCTGATAAGCTAATAAGGGATAAGTGTTTGATTTTGCATGGCAGTTGAAGATTTGGTTTATTATAGATCTTATGCCTTTTTTTCTTTAGCACTGCTTGTGCAGGTTGCTTGAGAGAACAGGTTTTAGTTTGCCTGTTATATTTGCACAATGCTTAAGTGCTCTAGTCAAAAGATCTTATTCAGAATGATCTTTCCCTCATAATCATGGTAAAATTTATCACTGTTGCTCGACTATAGCATGGTAACTTGATATTCATCTTGGTGTAATTATTTGAAATTGAAAAACGAGCAACTGTTGTAACCCTTCATGGGATGTAATGATGTAAATGTAAAAAGAGAAAAACAAAGAGATTAGGGCTTAAGAATCTCCGATAAACCTAAAAAGAAACAAGGGCAGTTCTGATTTCTAAGTGAGAAAAGGGGGTAATGTATGTGATGCTGAAAAAATTGAAAATATAGCGTGTTGTCTGTTCTGTATTCCGTATCATGAAAGATTGAAAAAGAGAGAATGAGGAAAGGAAAGAAATGTTATATCAATATAATGCAATTTGATGAGAAGTTGTATTGACACTATAACTAGATTATTTTCCTCAACCTGTATCAAGATTTGATAATGAATGGAAACCCGAAGAGTCAATTCTCGACTCTTGAGAATTCTATGCATTGTCAGTCAAGAGGCACTTGACAGAAAGAAGAGAAATAATAAGATCCTCTGTATAATTGTATGTTCTATTAAAAAACATAAAAGGGGTTGGTGCTTCTTGAGATTGGTGTCTCTAAACAAAGGGGTTGGTGCTCCTTGAGACTAGTGTCTCTAAACAGAGGGTTTGGTGCTCCTTGATTCGATGCTCAGACATTAGCCATTGAGGATTTGTCAATATAATTATTGAAATGAAAGTCTAAAAAAGGTAGCAGGTTCAATAGTGGTTTTTCTACCCCAAGAGGGTTTTCCACTCGGCATATCTTGTGTCTATTTGTGTTTATGTTATTCATTTTCTTCAGTTCTTTACTACTTTAAAACACAATGTTACACTACTCTCATTTCAGTTTATATTATTGCATTCAAAATACATGAATGATTCTATTATTGATAAATGAGAATATATGTATGGTTCTTTTTAGTTTTAGTTAAATTTGTTAAAGAAGTTATAAAAAATGATTCACCCCCCCCCTTCTTAGTGTATTTTATCTCCAACAATTGGTATCAGAGCCTAGGGTCCTCTAATAGGTATTTCCAACCTAGGATTGATTCTAGACTTGGATTCTATTCAAAATGTCTCAAGCTCATTAAGGTACTTCCATGAATAGAGCTCCATTATTTGATGGAACTGATTATGTATTCTGGAAAATCAGAATGGAGACTTATTTAACTTCTATTGACCTTGATGTCTGGAATATAGTATTGTCTAGGTACACTGTACCAACTACTCTGCCTACTAATTCTAATGAAAAGAAGAAATATGAAACCAATGCAAGAGCAATGTATGCTCTTCTGTGTGCATTGACTAAGAATGTCTTCATAAAAGTCATGCATTGTAGCTCTGCTAGGGAAATTTGGACTAAATTTGAAACTATCTATCAAGGGAATGAAAAAGTAAAATAGTCAAAAGTCCTCACTCTCAAACACCAGTTTGAAGAGATAAAAATGAGGGATGATGAAAAAGTTTCTGATTATTTTTTGAGAGTTGATGAAATTGTAAATGTCATGAAGGGTATGAGAGAAGAAATTAAGGAATTTGATGTCATAACAAAGGTCATCATAACCTTGCCAAAAAAAATTGTATCTAAGGTTGCTACTCTAGAAGAGAAGAAACACTTTGTCCAACTTACCCTTGACAACCTACAAGGCACTCTGATTGCCTATGAAATGAGGATTAGTAAAAACAACACTTCTGCAAAAGAAACAACATTTAATGCTGAAAAGAAAGAAAAAGATGAGCTTACTAATCAGAGTTTTCTGATTCTAAAGAATCCCACTTTGTGAGGAAAATCAAAAAGGGTTTGGGAAAGTATAAGGGAAAACTTCCCTTCAAATGATTTAACTGTGGCAAAATAGGCCACTTTTTCGTAAAGTGCCCATATAGTGACACAAACAATGATAATGAAAAATTTGAGAAATTTGCCAAGAAAAAGGCTTATAGACCCAAACATAAATTCAATTTCAAAAAGAAGAAAATTTTGTTCGGCAAAAATGAAACAGACTCTGAATCTGAAGATTCTTTAGATGAAGAGGATGAAAATCTATTCATGCCTGAAATCACTCAACAAGAAGAATCCAACAACAATGATGCTAAAGAAGGTGAAGTAGACCTTGAAGGTGCACTGAAATGTGCTCTAAAAGAGCTAAGGAAACTTAAAAAATAAATGCGTGCTCAAGAGAAAAATTCTACTCAAGATTTTGAACATGAGCAACTCATAAATCTTGAGATAGTCTCTTTAAAAAATCAACTTGAAGAATCCAAGAGAGTTGAAGAATGTCTTCGTATTGGCATAAGTTTTAAAGATCCAAAATTTAAGAAACTTGAAAATGAGATTGTTGATCTCAAGAAGACCATTGAGAAATATGAGAGCACTCTTAAGCTGAATGACATGCTTAGTAAACAGAAACAAAACAAGGACAAAACTGGTATTAGTTTTGTGAAAGGTGAATGTTCAAATGATAGTTCAAAGGATAATGTTATTATCGGAAACAAAAGTGCTAAACTCAAACATCCTGATTCTGATAAGAATCATGGTTATCCTTTTAGGAGCAACATAATGGCTTATAATTCCTACCCTTTCTTTTATGGGTATTGTTACTTCTGTAACAAATTTGGTCACAAGGTAAATTCTTTCAGATTTATGAATTCTAGGACTCCTAGATTTGGTTTTAGGCAGAATTATGGCTTTGCAAGGCATATTAGATGCTTCACATGCAAATATTTGGGTCATTCTGCTAAGCAATGTAATGCTGATCAACAAAATAAACAATAGAAAACTAAAAAGGTCTGGAGACCTAAAGCTGTCAAGAATCATGGTTATCCTGATAAGAATCATGGTTATCCTTTTAGGAGCAACATAATGGCTTATAATTCCTACCCTTTCTTTTATGGGTATTGTTACTTCTGTAACAAATTTGGTCACAAGGTAAATTCTTTCAGATTTATGAATTCTAGGACTCCTAGATTTGGTTTTAGGCAGAATTATGGCTTTGCAAGGCATATTAGATGCTTCACATGCAAATATTTGGGTCATTCTGCTAAGCAATGTAATGCTGATCAACAAAATAAACAATAGAAAACTAAAAAGGTCTGGAGACCTAAAGCTGTCAACAACATAGAATATACTATGCTTGTTCAAACTACTTTCCAATCCAAGAAAAAGGACTTATGGGTCCTGGACAGTGGCTGTTCAAACCACATGAGTGGTGACAAAGAAAAAATTACTAATCAAGAAGAATATTTTGGTGGATATATAAATTTTGGAGACAACTCTAGAATTCAAATCAAAGGTAATGGTTCCCTTTTTATGAATGAAGACACTCCTATTTACAATGTGTATTGCATAGAAGGATTAAAATACAACCTTTTGATTGTCAGTCAAATATGTGATAGTGGATATGAGGTCTTGTTCACTTCACAGGGATGTGAGATTAAAAATAAGCTTGGAAAAGCTATTGCAGCAGGAAGGAGGACTAAGGGAAATGTCTACAATCTTCTTGACACATCAGGAAATGAAAAAAATCATGTGAGAAATGTCAAGAGAGGTTCATACAATGTGACTAGAAGAAATTCTTCTCTCTATGGTCTAGAGATCTCTATTATATGTTATAGGTGTAATGGGTTTGGACACAAAGCACAATGGTGTAAGAAACGTTTGATAAATCCTTCTAGGGACTACATGTTCAAACAAAAGGAAAAGAATACCATGAGTAAGGAAAAGACAAAGCCTATACAATTATGGAGAAGAAAGCAAGAAAAGAAAAATGAAGAACAAAATCTTGTGCATGTTGCACAAGAATCATCAGTAAGCACTTGAAAAACTGCATGAAGATAGGGGGAGATGATTAATGCATTTTGAATAAACCCCTTTTTGATATCAAATAATAGATGCATCAATATTTTCTCTTGACAGTTGAATTTTACATGATACTAATGGTTATGTGTCTTGAGACTTATGTAGTGGACTGTATGCTATAGATTTGGCTGCTTTGTGCTATTCTGGTAAAAGATGTTATTCTAAAGAACAAGGTTAGTTGCAATGAAAATATGCTAGCCTAATTATCTTACTACTGGTCCCTTAAGTAAGTATTGAATATGCAGTGGTATCTACTTGCTTTTTGATGTATATAAATCTGGTTTGGTAGTAGTATAATTCAATGTTTCATTTGCCAATGAATTTGATCATCATTGTATGTTTCATTATGATCATGGAGAAATGTGTAGTAAGTTATTGTATCATCGATAAAGAGTCACTGATTGAAGAATTGGCACATTTTCAATAAGATTGAGAAAATAAATGGTGTTTTACGAATCATAAAGGATCTGTTTGTGAAGCCTCTTTGTAGGGGGAGCTTGGTTCTATGGTTTCTGTCTTACAACTTTCTTATCATTGTTTTCTTCTCAAATTGTAGTTGTTGCTGGTTTCATTGGTTGTTTGGATTTCAAATGTTATTGGTAACAATAATGGATTTGATGACAAATTTACATAATCTAGGTGGTGCATACTGTGAACATTTGGTTCACATGTTTCATGACATGCACTTAATTTTTATATGTTGGTATTGATATTAGCCATATGTTCATTACAACAAGATATGCATTAGTGCATGGTTATTCATACTGATAACAATGTGTTTACAATTGACAATGGAGAATGAAGTTTAATATGACCAAAAGGTGGAATAGTTAGCCTTGGTGTGTAGTTTTGGCTATGAATCTTTGACAGGTTGCTTGGTTTGTGGCTGTAGAGTGACGCTTAGATTTGTAGCCTTATGGTATTGTTGGTTTTTCAATCATTTTTTGATTGCTCTTGATATCAAACCTGAGATTGATACATTTGTTTAAATTCATGAAATTAAGATGATATCCATTGGAATTCATGGTGTGGAAACTTACATAACTTATTTCTCAGGATGTTCATGCTTCCTATTCATATTTATCCTTTCGCAGATGCTTATGATTGTTTAGGATCATGAATTTAGTTTATGTTACTAGTCACAGTTTTTGCATGGGCATGTATTTTTTTCAGGTACAAATTGGTATAACAAGTGACCATGGTATTAGTTCTTAAAAATAGGATTCCCCTACATCCATATCAAGATAGAGGTGCTTGAAAGTATTGGTTCACTATTTTCTATTCAGTGTTTTGGTGATCATAATGGCACATATTCTTACCTTCACCAAGCACCATACATTATTTTTTGATTCACTTGGCTTATGGTATTGGGTTGTTGTATTGCATGGAGAAAATGGTGGTTGTATATCACAAGTTTCTTCCTTTTCCCTTGTGACAAAAAGGGGAAGAAAATGGTGGTTTAGATGGCTTAGTTTTTTTGCCATCAAGGACAAAGGGGGAGTTTATTGACTTCTTTTGTGGCATTTGTCCTTGATTTCAAAACTGCCCTGGGTTGGTGCCTAGGCATTTCTCATTCTGGTCTTATTATGGCATTTGATTGGCACAGTTGATATTTGGTATTCATTTGACATTGGCATATTTACTTCAGGTTGATTATTTAAGGGCTTGATCACTATTGTGCTTATGGGTTTGTGAACTCTGCATGAATTTAGTCCTTATCACTTCTCAAGGCATTGGATAGTATCTCTAGAACACTATATGCTATTGGACTTAAATGTGATGGAAAATCGGCTTTGGTTAAAGGGATTTAAATTGATCTCCTATTTGCATTACATCGGGTCAAAATGATTAATCTTTATTTGGGCCTAAAAGCCGACAAAAGGTATAAAACTCAACTTTGGTAAGAATGCGCTTAAAATGTCTTACCACTGACAGTTAAGCCAATGAACATGGTAGTGCAGTGGAAACCGCCAGTGGCAAGCAAAACTACTACCGCTACACCGCGGGCAGTCAACAGTGAAACCGCAGTAGTGCGGGTAAACAGTCAATGACAAGCAAAAAGGTACTGCTACACCGTGAGCTATTAGGAAGTTAAACATGGTAATGCAGTGGAAAATGTTAGCGGTTTGAAAGGTGCTACCGCTATACCGCGGACTGTCAGAAGCTTAACCGAGGTAGCATGGTGGAAACTGTTAGCGATTTACAAGGAGCTACTATTGTACCACGGGTAGTCCGAAGCGAGACTGCAGTTGAGCGATAAGAGAAGTAGTAATAGTTAGTGTTAGCTATCGCTATACCATAGGTTGTCCGAAGGAAGACTGCAGTTGTGCAGTAAGGACACAAATGCCAATTTATTCCTGTCGGCATGCAAGTCGCTGATCTTTTTGTGAATTTCAAGGTGTACTATGAGGTTTTTATTTTTCAATGTTTGTCCCTTCAGACTCCAAATGCTATCATTTTATGCAAAGGATTTCATGTGGAAAGTAGGGAAAATATTTATGCTTCATTGTTTGAGGGTTTAAAACCCTAATCTTGCCGCCTCCATGGAATCTCTCTCTCAGTTGTTTCATTGTGAATTCGACTGTATTTTTCTGCAACTCTTGGATAGCGAATGGAGAAGCTTGAAAGACCATCACCATGGTCATTTATCTTGTCACGTTCTTGGCATTGGGTGAATACTTGAAATAGCAATGTGGCTTGGGTTGCTCAGCTACTCTATAGTTATGGTAAATTACTTATGGAAAATTCTTTTTGGTCCTCACAGGTATTCATCTACTTTATCTTTATAGAACCGTTACCTTCTCTGATAAGGCTAATAAGGGATAAGTGTTTGCTTCTACATGGAAGTTGAAGATTTGGTTTATTATAGATCTTATGCTTTTTTAATTTTTAGCACTGCTTGTGCAGGTTGCTTGAGAGAACAGGTTTCAGTTTGCCTGTTATATTTGCACAATGCTTGAGTGCTCTAGTAAGAAGATCTTATTCAAAATGATCTTTCCCTCATAATCACGGTAAAATTTATCATGGTTGCTCGACTATAGCATGGTAACTTGATATTCATCTTGGTGTAATTCTTTGAAAGTGAAAAATGAACAACTGTTGTAACCCTTCATTTGATGTAATGATGTAAATGTAAAAAGAGAAAAATGGAGAGATTAGGGCTTAATAATCTCCGATAAACCTAAAAAGAAACAAGGGCAGTTCTGATTTTTAAGTGAGGAAAGGGGGTAATGTATGTGATGCTGAAAAATTGGAAAATACAGTGTGTTGTCTGTTCTGTATTCCACATCATGAAAGATTGAAAAAGAGAGAATGAGGAAAGGAAAGAAATATCATATCAATATAATGCAGTTTGATGAGAAGTTGTATTGACACTATAACTAGATTATTTTCCTCAAGCTGTATAAAAATTTGATAATGAATGGAATCCTGAAGAGTCAATTCTTGACTCTTGAGAATTCTATGCATTGTCTTTCAAGAGGCACTTGACAAAAATAAGAGAAACAAAGAGATCCTCTATATAATTGTATGTTCTATTGAAAAATAGAAAAGGGGTTGGTGCTCCTTGAGATTGGTGTCTCTAAACAGAGGGGTTGGTGCTCCTTGTGTCGGTGCTCAGAAATCAGCCATTAAGGGTTTGTTAATATAATTATTGAAATGAAAGCCTGACAAAGGCAGCAGGTTCAGGAGTGGTTTTTCTACCCCAAGAGGGATTTCCACTTGACATACCTTGTGTCTACTTGTGTTTCTGTTATTCATTTGCTTCAGTGCTTTACTGCTTTAAAATGCAATGTTACACTACTCTCATTTTAGTTTATATGATTGCATTCAAAATACATGAATGATTCTATTATTGATAAATGAGAATATGTGTATGGTTCTATTGGTGTTTAAAATCCACATAGAGATTGCAGATCTCTAAGAGGTAGCCAACCCCTATCAAGGATAACTACAACCACTAGTGGCCAATTGACAAGATTCAGTCAAAGACTGACATCTCCTACACTTTTGGCTCTGCAGGACCAAGGTGGGTAACCTAAACAATGCTCAAAACTTAACGCATTCATACACTGACATTGTTTTATAAAACAAATAATTCCCAATGCAAATACACTAAGGGAGGCATTGACTACCTTGAACTTGGCTAAATTATCAGCAACTCAACCCTCTCTCAGCCATTGGAAAGCAGGACACACAATAACACAATAAGATTAAAATGATTTTACAATTAATATTGTTCTCGAGATGCACAAAATTGCATAAAAGATCAGTGCCAGTTCTGGGCCATGGAGTCAAACACATAAAACTAATTCTCAAGCAAACAATCCTCAACCAGTGGATTTAACTTGCTAATGCTTTGCATTAACTGTTAGTGCCTTGCACCAGCAATCCCTCTCTTATCATCAATCAGATTCTTCTCATCAAATCCTATCTGCACACCTAAAATCACAATCACCTACTCAAAGTATTTTAACCATTTCTTTGAAAGAGAACAGTGACCAGACAAAACAATCTCATAAAACTTGAGATGATAATTCAAAGACACTTTGTATTATTGAATTTACATGACTGAAAGTGTATAAATATGGAGATAATCTGATGAAATTCATGAATGTGAAAGCACTTCATGATGTTAATTGCATAAACTGGCTGTATTCACTCTTGAATTCATGAAATTGTAGCTTACAGACTCCAACAATGACTCAAAAAATACAAATTTCTATCTACATAGTCCAATACAAAATTTCAGAACCTTCTTAGAACTAATCTTAGAACTAATCTCAGAACTAATCTCAGAACCATTTACAATGAGAGAATCAAAGAAGATATAGAAAATAGAGGAAAAAGAAGAAGCCCTAAATTCGAATCTGTTGCAGACACATGGAAGCTCCATTCCCATTGATCAACTAAAAATAATATCTTCTCTTCTTTGCAACAACAAACATGTTCCTTCCAACTGCTTCAGCTCATCATTGCCCAGCAACAAAAAATCTGCCCATGTGGAGATTCTTCTTATTTTCCCCAGCTGCTCAAAATATCTCCCGTGCACAAACAGTTTTTATTTCCTGCTCTTTTACTTGAATGCAGTTTATATTTCTTCAAATATTAAAGTTTTATAACTCTAATATTTAGGCCTCTGATTTTATTAAAAATCCCCCAAGTATAAAATGAATATAAAATTCAATTTATATTATACTCTTTTACATTGTCTCTACTCACTTTAATTTCACATTTTAAATAAAATCCCCATATGTAATTTGAAGAAATCCATTTCTTAGCTCCAAATATTTCACCTGGGCAGAAAACATAATTTACCTTGCGCAGAAATTTAAATATTTCTCCTTGAAATACTTCACGTTTTAACTCTTTGGGAAAAATATTTACCACTAAATAATTTTGCCATTTAAAATTTGCAACGGGCCCACCACCATTTTTTAAAACTATGTAACTCATTTAAATTTTCAAAAAATTTGAAATCAGGCTCCTCCCATGCTCGCACACCTCGCACCCTTTTTGCTCTCATCACCAACATTCTCGTGAGGTGTGCGAGAATGCCCTAATCTTGCTTTTGGGAGTGTTCTCATGCATTTTCATGGCAATGGCCGCACCACACTCTCCATCGAGCTCCTTCACTGCATGTCCAGCAACCATGGCGGCCTCCTCTTTATGCAAATCGATGCCCATTTCCTGTTTCAGGCCGCGCCTACTAGCTGGTTGCACCTACCAACTCCTTTGGATGGGCTTCTTCTTGCATCACTGGTGCAGGCTCTCACCGTACCCCTCACCTGTTGGTGCAGATATCTTCCCTATCTCATTCCGTGTCTTTTCCGTGTGGCTTGATTTCTTCCTAGGCACGGGCTACACCTGTGGTTTGGCTTTTCCTTATGGGCATGTGCTCCTCTTCTATTCTTCATGCACGAGCTTCATTCCACCTCTAACGTGAGGGTCTTTACCACTTACTGTCCGTGCCTCCTTGCGGGCTTCCTGCTATTGACGCCCCTCACCAGCTCTCAGGCCTCCTTTGTTTGCATGGCATCATGGGCCTTTTCCTTTATCTTTTGCTGCGGGCCCTCTCACCTAGCAACGGTTTGAGCTTCCCCTTCAACCACAACAGCCAACTCCCTACACACTACAGGTCGTGTCCAGCTCACTAGTTTGAGCCCAGCTCCCACCTGTTGGCCGCATCCACCATTTGTAGGTTGTTTGCTTCATCCCTGTTCTATTGTGCCATCCTTTATACACATGGGCCTCCATTGACTGGTCACAGGCTCCTTCCTACCCTGTAGGTTTTGTGCTTTGAGGGATGTCCGTTCCACTCCAAATGCTTTGATGGATGTCTATTCTCGTTCCATGCCATGCACCTGCTTGAAATTTCATCTAAACAATTCATATGCCTTGTTACATCACCTCCCTGTACTGGCCGCATACATCTTGCCTTTATGGGTGCATATACCTTGCTCCCGATTGATTTTCTTAGAAAGTTACTAAGGCCTGTCCAACATACCTATTGTTTTATGTTGTGCCTTGGCTCCAACTAGGAGAACTTATGATCTCAGTTTTACTTGAAATACCTCATCCAAATTTGTTGATTGCATAGTCACAAATAACCTTTTATCTCTTTGTCTTTAATAAGATTCAGATGATCAACTATTATACCATTTCCAAGCTCAACTTGCTGAGAAGTTATGCCGCCATGATTCATTCTATCAAATTTAGCCTCCTCCTGCATTTGCATAATAGATGACCTTCTCAATCACCACAAGTCGATTGCTAACCACATTTGTAATATTACAATATTTGCAACATCATAATAATGCGAAGCATGTCGGGCCCCATGTGGCCCGACTAAAAAAAATTTTCGTTTTCAAACAAGCTTCAACTCCAAATTGATGAGACCCAACCTCTGAGTGCTTTAGGATATTCTGGAAATAAAATGATAAACTAGGTTGCCATGAAAATATGCTTTCAAGCACTTTTGCAAAATAGTCAAAACAGGCTAGGTTGACTCTGGAATCACCCTTGAAACCTAGTCAAACAACCTCGTGAAACCATAAAAACTTGCAAGCACATATTAATTTGATCCATCAGTACATTGCAAAAGACGGCTTGGGGAAATCAATTACAAGGAACCAGATATCAATCCATCAATTTTCTCAGTTGAACCTTTCTGAAACAACTGTTGTTTTGAACCAGTTAGAACACACTTGACTGCTAATTTGTAAACATAGCAAATCAACTCTTGGCAAGCTGCCATTAGATATAGTGGAACATTTAGGTACCCCGAGCATGTGTGCAAAAGGAATTGATTTGAAACATCACCGATCAAAAGATATTGACGATCGAAGTTGGCCTCTTAGAAAGGCTGTCAAGAATCCAGCTGCAAAACAAAACAATCTACATTTGGTTTCGATCTGCTAAAAATAGCAAATCAGATGATAAAGTTTTGAAAAATGACACCTGAGATCATCTTAATATGGGGAATATGGAACAAAATTTGTTTTGACACGACAATGAATTGGTTACGAAAACCTAACTCAAACAAGAAGCTGTTTCACAAACTGAAAAATCTGCAAACAACAGAACAGTGTCAAAACCCTCCAACTTCACTTTTCGAAACCCTGTCACAAAACACATCACGGGAAGCTGAAATTTGACATGCCTGCTCACATAGGTCAATCGAATATGTCTGCAACTGGGTTTTGCACGACAATCAACAGGCTTTAAAATATAAGCCTCCAAACCGGGTCAGTCAATTAGACTAGTCAAGTGCAGCTCTGAAAGTGCAAAAGCAAAATTTGAAATAGGCATTTCAAATTTGCAAAATTTGAGAGTGCCAACAGTGGCTCCGATTGGGGATGTATGCCCCCTGTGGGCATAGCAAGATCCTAGATCTCTGGAGAGTAGACCAAATACTGAATCCATTAGGTGTCCCCAAACTACTCCCCTTTATTCAACCTTATTTTTTCAACTTCATTTGATGACCCCAGGTCACCAAATGAAAAATGGGAATCAACATCTACCTCTATCAAACATAATTCTGCAAAAAGAGCTGATCTCCCTCGAATTATGTCTGCCTCTATCAAACCACAACAACACAGGTGACTGCATCTTTGCAAACAACAATACCAAACTGCCCTTGTGTGCAAATATGAACTTTCTCTCTGTTCAACTCTGTCACCAAGTGCTAACCAAATCAGATATGTCACATCACTGTTACCTTCTTCATTCTCTGATTTAGTATTAAGTGGCAGTATTTGAAAATGGGGATCAAAACCATTTGAAAGCGTAACTTGATCATAACCATCCACCTGATGAAACATGTTGGTATCTCCTAACAGACAATCAGTCACAACATCATCAACATGTTCACAATCACTATGCGTCTGAAAGTCAGTCATACTTTCAAAATGCTGATTATTATGTGGCAACAACTGATCACATAAATCACTTAAATCATTCTCAATATGAAAACAACTTGTCTCAGTGTTGTTCACATTGCCACATTCTATGAAAACCTCTTCCAGCTGAAACAAATAGCACTCACATTCTGCCTTGTGGCTGGAATTGTTAAACTCAAACTGATTACTAGCTTGCATATCAGACTTAAAATTATCACAAGAACTTACCAAAAGATCTTGCTCATCATGCAAACCATCTCCAAGTGTACAAAAACAAATACACTCATGCATTAGCACACTTTGTAACTATTATTTATCATGTTGGTATTGAGAGCCATCAGAGATTTTTGACTCATCATCATTTGTAATCATATAGTCATCCTTTGAACATAAGGTATCAACCTCTTCAATTTCACAAACTTGATCAACAAGCAATTATGGTTTAGAAGAATGATCTGATTTCTCATTGAAATCAACTTTAACATCCACATGAAAAAACTCATCTCTAGGCTCATTAAAGTCATCAAACAAAGACTTATCCAAATCTGCATTACAATCCTCAATATTTAGCTCATTGGATATGTAAACCTTATGGTCATTTGCTGCTTCAAACTCATCAAAAGAGTTTTTTGAACTTACATCAGTGTCCATATCTTCATACTCGTCATACAGTGCATCATCACAATCAATTTGTTCATTGTCTTCATCCATATCATCATTGGAAAGAGAATTAGATTCGCTTGCATCATACCTTGCATCTTGAAGGTCATCACCATTGTCAAAGTCAATAGGGGTTGCACACAACAACTAAGAGTTGTCCTCATGTGCACATTTCTGATATACTGTGGTCAACAGATCTGAAATTTGTTCACAACTCAATAGGTCATTGTTCTTACCTACTGATTCAACCACTTCCTCTTCTTTACCTTCACTTGAATTGGATGCAATATCAAATTGCAAATCAGAGCATATCAAAGGATTTTCATCTTCAAACTTTGATAATTCAAATTGTTGACAACATTATCACAAGAAAAGTCATAACTAGTCGTAGTGAATAAATTGTCCACTTCTCCCTTCTTACTTTCTTCTGGGTTGTCAAAACAACAATCCACATCACTTTGCATTTCAACATCAGATTAGGTATCATCACTGAACTTGTCACTTACATCTTCTTGAGGATAATCATAAACATCTTCACTATCAAACTGAAAACCAGGAATGGTTTCCTCATTGCAGCTGCTTGTGGCTTGTTTTTCAAACTAAAATTCGTCACACACTCTGTCGCTAGCAGCTGACACACTAATGTTCTCAAGAGTATTCTCTGAATCAGCAAACTCTCTTGTATCACTATGTAGACTTGCATCATTGCTATACTCAACATATGTAGGCTTGATTTGATTAGTTGTATCACAACATTGCTGATCACATATCTCTTCTTCAAAGAGTAAATCCAACTTATAGTCTTCTTCAGGTTCTTGGCTTGGGAGACTCAACTGTTGATTCTTAGTTGGGTACATTTCTTCTATAAGTTGTCCATTAACAACATCCTCATCATCTGATGATGCATTTTTCTCATCTTCTACCTTCTCAAGTATGCGCTTGTTTGGAAACATCTGATCATTTTCATTCACACAACTGGTGTTTTCATCAGTAGGTTTTCCCATAACTGGAGACAACAAACTTTGAACATATTCATTCCTTCGTTTCTCCAAATTGTCCAACACTGTGTATGCCATCTGCATGCTCAGTATTTCAAAATCTTTTAACAATGCACTAGATCCTTCTTCATAAGCTTCAAAATACATATGGATATAGTCAGAAGTTCTAGGTCTGAATTTTTTTGGGATTAGTGAAGGAGCAACAACAAATCTATGACTAAAATCAACACTGGACTCTTCATTTTGTTTCTTGATCTGCTTTAACCTCACAACAAGGTCTGAGGGATCTCTTGCAAATTCTTCTCTATAGGCAGCCACTAATTCATCCCAACAAGGAAATAACTTCTCAGGAAAACTTAGATACTAATCCTGAGCTCGTGCTTCAAGAGATTTGACAAAAAATCTCATCCGCATATCCTGATCTCTGAATGAATGTTTCTCCATGAAGTTGGAAAAACTTTGAACATATGCATCTCCTTCACATACGATATACCCATCAAATCTAGGCATATCCTTATAAACTTGAGCTGACATACTTTCAGTTTCATAATCAACCCATGACAAATCTAACTGAGCATACAATGGGTCAAAGGAATTGATAACGGGTGCAATGACTTCACAAGTAGACACAGTTTGATGGTCTCTAGATTGGGCTTGTTGAAACATTTTCTGTCTTTCATCCATTTCTTTAAGTCCTCTTTCAAATACATCATTCCATTCAGGACTAAACCTAGGCTTATTAAATCTTGGGTTCTTACACTTTGGGGTATTAGATGCTTGAAGATTATTATACTTTTGACACTTCTTGACAAGTTGAATCAAAGTATTCATTGGTATAGCTACTTTACGTTGGTGATCCAAGGATATTACAAATTAAGGTTCACTAATTGTGCATAATTACAAGCCTGACCACATGATGGACAACAGGGATAATTACTTACATAATGACAACCTGGGCTTGAAAATTATGACAATACAAATGGATGGAAACACCTAAGATACACAAATGCATTCTAACCATCCAAACTGTTGATGTTAATACAACGTCGGTCTTCACTAGACACATATTAAATACATGGGCCGACCTTATATTTGATTTATATCATGTACTTATTCTGGCCGACTTTAATTGTTATTAAATATTTATCAAAGGCCGACCCAAGTGAAGAGGCGCCTAGGAGATATAAATACAAGGTCACTTCTTGGTTATTCACACAATTCGAATATCAAGAAGTTCGCTATTATTGACAGAGCAGAATTCGCAGTCCTAGAAGAAGTTCATACTTAATCAGCAGATCATCATCTTGTAGCAGCAGATCATCATTTTGTAGCAGCAGACCGATTTCAAGGAGAAACATATTCATTTGTATCTTTGCATCTAGGAGAGGTGCTATTATTCATTGTATCAAATTCGGCATTGTGTTGGGCCTGAGTTCAAGCAGATTTCTGCTCTTATTCCTTCAATATATAAGAGATATATTTGCTGGGTTTTTCTCCCTCAAGAGGAGGGTTTTCCCAGGGTATCTTATTGTGTTCATTGTCTCATGTGTTGCATTTATTTTGTTCAATTGATTATCTAATCTGATCTAAGAAACACTAACATGGTATCAAAGCGGGTGTGAAAAAGATCGTGATCAGATTTAGTTCACAACACTCACCTTATTCTTTTTTAGTCTATCTTCTAAATTTCTCAAGATGGTGAACGGTCTGAAAATCGAGGATAGACTCGAAGGGATCTCGAACTACATATCATGGAGGTTCAGGTTCATGCTAACTTTGGAAGAGAATGATTTGGCTGAGTTTGTGAAAACAAAAGTTCCCGAACCTGAGGGGGAAGAAGAGAAGCTGCAATGGAGGAAGAAAGACACTAGGGCAAAGAAAGCATTGGTTGATTCCGTCAAGGATCATATTGTACCAATTATCTTCAAGTTGGATACATCAAGAGAGATGTTTACAACCTTGGAAGAGATGTACGAAATCAACAACACCAGTCGTGCCCTTGCTCTGAAGCAACAACTTCATCATGTGAAAATGGCAAAAGGAGAATCTGTTATTACATACTTCATGAGGATTTCAGAGATAAAAGATCAGCTCTCCACTATTGGTCACATGATTGATGATAAAGAACTGACTATGCTTGCTCTCAATGGTCTTCCGATTTCATGGGAGGTGTTCATCCAAGGAATCAGTGCAAGATCCGAACTTCCCAAGTTTGATCGATTGAGGATTGATTGCATTCAAGAAGAGTCAAGACTAATAGCAAGGGGGATTGGTCAAAGCTCAAAGAATGAAGAATTACAAGTTCTTACCTCTCATTCATCAAACAAAGGAAAAGGCTTTAAGAGAGGTTTCTTCAAAAGGAATCGAGAAGATGGAAATGAAGATGCTCCTACCTTAAAAAGGAAACGAGACATGTCCAAGATTCAATGTTTTCGTTGTGATAAGTATGGTCACTTTGCGAGGGTTTGCCCCCAATGACCTAAGCTTCAAGTTTCCACTGCAGATGTTGAAGAAGTTGCTCTACAAAAGGACTCCAGTGATTATCTATTTTATTCAGCCTTGTTTAGCAATGTTTCTACTGACTCTAATACTTGGTTGATTGACAGTGGTGCTTCTAGGCACATCACCGAATTCAGAAGTCATCTTTCAAACTTAATGGAAAGCAACTCCAGTGATGAAGTTGTTATTGGAGATGATGCTAGATATTCTGTAAAAGGGATTGGAAACTCCACTCTTCACTTGGATTCTGGAATTTCTTTGGAGTTGAATTATGTATTGTTCGTACCAGGGATAAAGAGGAACCTTGTTTCAATTTCAGCATTAGAAGACAAGGGTTATCAAGTTGCCTTCTCTAAGGGGAAATTTCTTATATGGGCAAAGAACTCCAGCTTCAAAATTGCTCAAGTGATTGGAGTTAGACATGAATGTCTCTACACGCTGTGCACTCGTCCTCTTCAAGCACTTGTGCATAACAGTACCAGCATGTGTGATCTTTGGCATCGAAGATTGGCTCACATTCACTTTCATGCTCTACCTATCATGGAGAAGATGGTCACCGGTCTTCCGAAATTCGATCAAGAACATGAAGGTACATGCAAGGGATGTGCCCTAGGCAAGAACACAAAAGGTACGTTTCATTCCAGTGAAAGTAGATCTAAATGTATTCTTGATCTCATTCATTCTGATTTGTGTGGTCCAATGTCTATTGCATCATCTAGTGGTTTCTTGTATTATATTATTTTCATCGATGATTACTCTAGAAAGACTTGGATCTATTTCTTGAGATCTAAAGAATCAGAAGAAGTATTAGAAAGATTCAGAGAATTCAAAGCACAGATTGAAAATCTATCTGGGAAGAGGATCAAAGTATTGAGATCTAATAATGGTGGAGAATACACTTCTGGCACTTTTCGAGACTTTTGTATTGAAGCAAGGATTAAGAGGGAGTTCAGTGTTCCCTATAATCCACAACAAAATGGTATTGCTGAAAGGAAGAATAGGTCTATCGTGGAAGCAGTGAAAGCTATGATCCATGATCAAGACTTACAAATCTCTCTTTGGGCTGAAGCATCAAGAACAACCGTCTATGTTCAAAATAGGAGTCCCCACAGGATCTTAGAGTATAAAACTCCTGAAGAAGCATTCTCAGGCGTGAAGCCTGCAGTTAGTCATTTGAGGATCTTTGGCTAACCAGTCTATGTTCATATTCCAAAGGAAAAGAGAACAAAGCTAGAACCTTCTGGGAAGAAAGGAATTCTTGTAGGCTACAGTGAGACATCAAAAGCTTACAGGATTTACATTCCAGGATAGAAGTCTATTGAGATCAGTAGAGATGTCACATTTGAGGAAGATGTTGCTTATAAAAGGTCCAAAGGCACTCCTATGGAGGTCGATGAAGAAGAACCTCCTCAAGATATGGAAGTTGACCATATTCCAGAGAATCTGAAGGAGGATACAGAACCTAAAGAAGATATTGATCCAGCTGAGCCTTTGGATCCTACTGATGGGCCTCTAGACATTGTGATTGGAAAGAAAAGACCTCTTTGGGCTCGCAGAACAATGCAGGAAGCAGAAAGGTTTGCAGCCCCAAGAGGAGCCTTCAAAGAAAGCAAGAGACCTCACAAGTTCTCTAGTTATGTTGCTTTGATGAGTCAGATTATTGAGTCAGAGCCTTCAAATGTTGAAGAAGCTTCTAGTCAACAAGTATGGAAAGATGCTATGATTGAGGAGTATCAATCTATACTTAAGAACGATGTTTGGGATATAGTTCCTAGACCCAAAGACAAATCTGTGGTGTCTTCTAAGTGGCTCTTCAAGATCAAGCATGCAGCTGATGGGAGCATTGAGAAACACAAGGCTAGATTTGTGGCTAGAGGGTTCTCACAAAAAGAGGGAGTTGACTATGAAGAAACTTTGCTCCTGTGGCTCGTTACATGTCTGTTAGAACCATCATTGCTATTGCTGCATCTAGAGGATGGAAGATTCACCAAATGGATGTAAAGACAACTTTTCTAAATGGCATAATAGAAGAAGAGGTTTACATTGAGCAACCAGAAGGATTTGAGGTGCATGGGAAAGAGTCTCATGTCTACAAGCTGAAAAAGGCCTTGTATGGTCTTAAACAAGCTCCCCGTGCTTGGTATGAAAGAATTGATCAGTATCTTTCAAGTCTGGGTTTCTCAAAGAATGATGCAGATTCTAACCTCTACTTCAAAGTAGTAAATGGTGAAGCATTAATTTTGGTTTTATATGTTGATTACTTGATCATTACTGGTGAAGAACATCTAATTCTAAAATGCAAGAAGGAATTAGCTTCAGAATTTGAGATGAAGAATCTAGGTCTCATGCATTACTTTCTTGGCTTAGAAGTTTGGCAAAATCCAGATGAGATGATTCTAAGCCAAGGGAAGTAAACTGTTGACATTCTCAAAAGGTTTGGTATGATTGACTGCAAACCTATGTCTACACCCATGGAGACTAATTTAGATAAGTTGAAAGAAGCTGCAGCTAGTTCAGAACCAATGGATTCTACGATGTATAGACAGTTGATTGGTTCATTAATGTATCTAGTTAACACTAGACCTGATATCTGCTATGCAGTGAGTGCACTTAGCCAGTTTATGTGTGAACCAAAGCAAATACATCTTGTAGCAGCTAAACATATCCTGAGATATTTATGCGGCACAATCGGATATGGGTTGAGATATTCTTCAAATGTGGATTTGGAGCTGCATGGTTTTACTGATTCTGATTGGGCAGGATGTGTCTCAGATCGGAAGAGTACTTCTGGTTGTTGCTTCAGTTTGGGGACTGCTATGATCTCCTGGTGTAGCAGGAAACAGTCTTCAGTGGCCTTGAGTACAACTGAAGCAGAGTATATTGCAGCTTGTGTGTCAGCTCGTGAGGCAGTGTGGCTTCGTAAGCTCCTTGCAGGATTGTTTGGTCAATCAATGGAGCCTACTATCATACACTGTGATAATCAAAGCTGTGTGAAGCTTTCTGTCAATCCTGTGTTTCATGACAGAACAAAACATGTTGAGATCAAGTACCACTATATTAGAGATATGGTGCAAAGGAAAGCTATACAGTTGAGGTATATCAGCACTGAAGAGCAAACGATAGACATTCTCACCAAGCCTCTCGCTAGGATTAAGTTTGTATACTTCTAGGAGAAACTTGGTATGGTGGAGAATGCAGCCGTGACTGAGAAAAAGTCTCAGTAATCAGTGATCCTTATTGAGAATGCAACTCTTTGTTGAGAAAGAGTTGAGGTGCAAGCCCTTGTTAATACAATTCTCTGCTGAGAGAGAGTTGAGGTGAAAGTCCTTGATAATGCAATTCTCTGATGAGAGAGAGTTGAGGTGAAAGCCCTTGTTTCCACCCTCTGGGAGAAGCTATGGTGGATGTCATGTGTGTGACTCCATGACAACATCACGTGAGAGAATCCGTGATGAGTTTTTACCATCTATGGGAGTAGCCATAATGGTTAATATCACGTTGAGGTGATATTTTATTTTGTTTTCATTCTAACATAATGTGTCTTGTGCAGATGGAAGTTCATCCCTAGCTGAGAGGGAGTGTTGATGTTAATACAGCGTCGGTCTTCACTAGACACATATTAAATACATGGGATGACCTTATATTTGATTTATATCATGTACTTATTCTGGCCGACTTTAATTGTTATTAAATATTTATCAAAGGCCGACCCAAGTGAAGAGGCGCCTAGGAGATATAAATACAAGGTCACTTCTTGGTTATTCACACAATTCAAATATTAAGAAGTTCACTATTATTGACAGAGCAGAATTCGCAGTCCTAGAAGAAGTTCATACTTAATCAACAGATCATCATCTTGTAGCAGCGGATCATCATTTTGTAGCAGCAGATCGATTTCAAGGAGAAACATATTCATTTGTATCTTTGCATCTAGGAGAGTTGCTATTATTCATTATATCAAATTTGGCATTGTGTTGGGCCTGAGTTCAAGCAGATTTCTGCTCTTATTCCTTCAATATATAAGAGATATATTTGTTGGTTTTTTCTCCCTCAAGAGGAGGGTTTTCCCAGGGTATCTTGTTGTGTTCATTGTCTTATGTGTTGCATTTCTTTTGTTCAATTGATTATCTAATCTGATCTAAGAAACACTAACACAAACTACCAAATATTTGAGCACTAAACATAATCTTTCAATGGAACTACAATTACTTTCCATAGATCCAACAAATAAAAGTGTGCAAACTTAATTTACTATTCTTTCCCTTTGTTAGTGCTAACTCACTCAATAGGGAAACAAAGTTTCTTCTAAGAAGTTCAAATATGGTTTTCATACACAAGTTCTTGAAAACCAAAAGTGAAGAATCCTGGAAACTTTTAAACAACTACAAAATATCTTCCTGACTGGTAGTATTTGTATATCTGGAACTTTTTTTTAAATTTTCAATAGGTTCTATCAACAGAGTCGCCACCTCTTTTCATAGAGGACTGAACTTCAAGCAGTATGAAGTTCCTTTACAAATAAATTTTTCTCTGAGTTGCTTTCCACTAGCAGAGCACCACAGATTACAAAACTGTTCAGGTTCACTGCAACACTTTCTTCTCCAAGGTTGAAATCCTTCAAACTTGAACAAATTCAGAATGGTAAATCATTTGACTCTATGCAATGACTCTTAAGGCTAGATTCTGCAATTCGAATTTTATCAAATTCTCCCTAGCAGAGTCGCCATTCTGTTGGTGACTTGGATGGGAAAATAATTCAATAATTATCAATCTCTGGTTACAGAAATGATTTAAAACTTCAATGTCTATAACAACACTGTCTGCAACCAAAAATTTTGAGTTCATCCCCAACGGAGTTGCCATTCTGTTGGTGTTTAAAATCCACATAGAGATTGCAGATCTCTAAGAGGTAGCCAACCCCTATCAAGGATAACTACAACCACTAGTGGCCAATTGACAAGATTCAGTCAAAGACTGACATCTCCTACACTTTTGGCTCTGCAGGACCAAGGTGGGTAACCTAAACAATGCTCAAAACTTAACGCATTCATACACTGACATTGTTTTATAAAACAAATAATTCCCAATGCAAATACACTAAGGGAGGCATTGACTACCTTGAACTTGGCTAAATTATCAGCAACTCAACCCTCTCTCAGCCATTGGAAAGCAGGACACACAATAACACAATAAGATTAAAATGATTTTACAATTAATATTGTTCTCGAGATGCACAAAATTGCATAAAAGATCAGTGCCAGTTCTGGGCCATGGAGTCAAACACATAAAACTAATTCTCAAGCAAACAATCCTCAACCAGTGGATTTAACTTGCTAATGCTTTGCATTAACTGTTAGTGCCTTGCACCAGCAATCCCTCTCTTATCATCAATCAGATTCTTCTCATCAAATCCTATCTGCACACCTAAAATCACAATCACCTACTCAAAGTATTTTAACCATTTCTTTGAAAGAGAACAGTGACCAGACAAAACAATCTCATAAAACTTGAGATGATAATTCAAAGACACTTTGTATTATTGAATTTACATGACTGAAAGTGTATAAATATGGAGATAATCTGATGAAATTCATGAATGTGAAAGCACTTCATGATGTTAATTGCATAAACTGGCTGTATTCACTCTTGAATTCATGAAATTGCAGCTTACAGACTCCAACAATGACTCAGAAAATACAAATTTCTATCTACATAGTCCAATACAAAATTTCAGAACCTTCTCATAACTAATCTCAGAACTAATCTCAAAACTAATCTCATTAACCTTTACAATGAGAGAATCAAAGAAGATATAGAAAATAGAGGAAAAAGAAGAAGCCCTAAATTCGAATATGTTGCAGACACATGGCAGCTCCATTCCCGTTGATCAACTGAAAATAATATCTTCTCTTCTTTGTAGTAACAAACATGTTCCTTCCAACTGCTTCAGCTCATCATTGCCCAGTAACAAAAAATCTGCCCATGTGGAGATTCTTCTTATTTTCCCCAGCTGCTCAAAATATCTCCCATGCACAAACTATTTTTATTTCCTACTCTTTTACTTGCTGCAGTTTATATTTATTCAAATATTAAAGTTTTATAACTCTAATATTTAGGCCTCTGATTTTATTTAAACTCCCCCAAGTATAAAATGAATATAAAAGTTACTTTAATTTCACATTTTAAATAAAATCCCCATATGTAATTTGAAGAAATCCATTTCTTAGCTCCAAATATTTCACCTGGGTAGAGAACATAATTTACCTTAGGCAGAAATTTAAATATTTCTCCTTGAAATACTTCACGTTTTAACTCCTTGGGCAAAATATTTACCACTAAATAATTCTGCCATTTAAAATTTGCAACGGGCCCACCACCGTTTTTTAAAACTATGTAACTCATTTAAATTTTTAAAAAATTTGAAATCGGGCTCCTCCCGTGCTCGCACACCTTGCACCCTTTTTTCCCTCATCACTAGCATAATCGTGAGGTGTGTGAGAATGCCCTAATCTTGCTTTTGGGAGTGTTCTCGTGTATTTTCATTGTAATGGCCACACCACACTCTCCGTCGAGCTCCTTCACTACGTGTCCAACAACCATGGCGGCCTCCTCTTTATGCAAATTGATGCCCATTTCCTGTTCTAGGCCGCGCCTACCAGCTGGTCACACCTACCAACTCCTCTAGATGGGCTTCTCCCTGCATCACTGGTGCAGGCTCTCGCCGCACCCCTCACCTGCTGGCGCAAATTTCTTCCCTATCTCGTTGTGTGGCTTCATTTCTTCCTGGGTGTGGGCTGCACTTGTGGTTTGGCTTTTCCTCATGGGCGTGTGCTCCTCCTCTATTCTTCATAGCCATGCCCCTCACCAGCTCTCAGGCCTCCTTTGTTTGCATGGCATCATAAGCCTTTTCCTTTGTCTTTTGCTACGGTCCCTCTCACCTGGCAATGGTTTGAGCTTCCCCTTCAACCACAGTAGCTAGCTCCCTACACACTACAGGTCACGTCCAACTCACTAGTTCGAGCCCAACTCCCACCTGTTGGCCGCGTCCACCATTCATAGGTTGTTTGCTTCACCCCTGTTCCATGGTGCCATCCTTTATACATGTGGGCCTCCATTAACTGGTCGCGGGCTCCTTCCTACCCTATAGGTTTTGTGCTTTGATGGATGTCTATTCTCGTTCCATGCCACGCACCTGCTTGAAATTTCATCTAAACAATTCATATGCCTTGTTACATCACCTCCCTGTACTGGCCGCATACATCTTGCCTTGATGGGTGCATTTACCTTGCTCTCGATTGATTTTCTTAGAAAGTTACTAAGGCCTGTCCAACATACCTATTGTTTTATGTTGTGTCTTGGCTCCAACTGGGAGAACTTATGATCTTAGTTTTACTTGAAATACCTCATCCAAATCTTTTGATTGCATAGTCACAAATAACCTTTTGTCTCTTTGTCTTTAATAAGATTCTGATGATCAACTACTGTACCATTTCCAAGCTTAGCTTGCTGAGAAGTTATGCTGCCATGATTCATTCTATAAAATTTATCCTCCTCCTACATTTGCATAATAGATGACCTTCTCAATCACTACAAGTCGATTGCTACCCACATTTGTAATATTACAATATTTGCAACATCATAATAATGTGAAGCATGTCGGGCCCCATGTGGCTTGACTAAAAAAAAATTTCGTTTTCAAACAAGCTTCAACTCCAAATTGATGAGACCCAACCTCTGAGTGCTTCAGGATGTTCTAGAAATAAAATGATAAACTGGGTTTCCATTAAAATATGCTTTCAAGCACTTTTGCAAAATAGTCAAAACAGGCCAGGTTGACTCTGGAATCACCCTTGAAACCTAGTCAAACGACCTCGTGAAACCATAAAAACTTGCAAGTACATATTCATTTGATCCATCAGTACAGTGCAAAAGATGGCTCAGAGAAATCAATTACGAGGAACCGGATATTAATCCGTCAATTTGCTTAGTTGAACCTTTTTGAAACAACAGATGTTTTGAACCAATTAGAACACACTCGACTGCTAATTTGTAAACATAGCAAATCAACTCCTGGCAAGCTACCATCAGACACAGTGGAACATTTAGGTACCCCAAGAACGTGTGCAAAAGGAATTGCTTTGAAACATCACCGATCAAAAGATACTGATGGTCAAAATTGGCCTCTCAAAAAGGCTGTCAGGAATGCAGCTGCAAAACAGGACAATCTGCATTTGGTTTCGATCTGCTAGAAATAGCAAATCAGATCATGAAGTTCTGAAAAATGACACCCGAGATCATCTTGATATGGGGAATATGGAACAGCATTCATTTTGACATGAAAATGAACTAGTTGCGAAAACCCAACTCAAACAGGAAGCTGTTTCACAAACTGACAATCTGCAAACAACAGAACAGTGTCAAAACCCTCCAGCTTCACTTTTCGAAACATTGTCAAAACACATCATGGGAAGCTGAAATTTGACATGCCTGCTCACATATGTCAACTGAATATGTCTGCAATTGGGTTTTGCACGAAAATCAACAGACTTTAAAATATAAGCCTCCAAAGCGGTTCAGTCAGGTAGACTAGTCAGGTGCACCTCTGAAAGTGCAAAAGCAAAATTTGAAATAGGCATCTCAAATTTGCAAAATTTGAGATCAAATTTGCAAACAGGTTCTTTTCAGTTTCAATTAAATTTGTTAAAGAAGTTATAAACACTAATTCACCCCCCCCCTCTCAGTGTATTTTCACTCCAACACATACACCATTCAATATCATGTCTAGAAACATGAAATTAATAGAAGGATTTTGAGTCTTACAAAGGTGGAAAAGGTTGTGGTTTAATTTGAGGAACATCAAATTATATTTTAGATGTTCTTTTTATAATATATAAAGATTCAGATAGTTTTGTAATTGTTTGCACTTCAAAGGTACTATGACTGAGACCTCAATAACTTATGGTGTATTAATTACACTTGTTTTCTAGTTGAAAATTTTGTTTCTTTTATAAGTTCCATAAGAAGAAGCACAACCTTGGCTATCAAAGCGAGTCAATGAGGATGAGCCCCCATAATGACTTATAGTTTGTTGATAGTCTCATATAACAATGTAGATATGAACAAAAAAAAATATTTCATTACAAGTATTATATCCCTTAAAATTGGCTACAATTTTTCAATAAACACTCATTGTACATAAAAATTCAGGAGCGCATAGGGGATTTGATAAAATAATGATTGATCTCATAAAATAAAATTAGTAACTTTCTCAACAAGTCCCTATTATAATGGACGGGGTCAGTAAATGTGATCTATAGTCCAATATTAGCCCAGAAGCGTTGGAGAAATTGACTAATCATTTGTTCAAATACATGAAATGAGTTATCAATTAATGAAAAAAACCAGTCTAACATGGTATATTTCAAATACCATTGGAATATTTTTGCTAACAATGCATCTTAAAAAATAAATTCATTGCATAAAGGAGAAACACGACTTTGAGGGTCACCTTTTATGCTATATTTTTCATATCTTGGCACTTTGAAGCCCTGCGGGACGGGTGTCGAAAGGATGTGAAATGCAATTGGACTGTGTCTTTAGTATGCTGTAATTAATGGTTGCAAATAAATGTTGGTTAGATGGGAAAGTTGGCTTTATAGTTTGCCAACATTTTGCAAGAGTTGGTTTAGAACATGGTTTTTAGTGTGTGTAGGAATATTGAAATTATACAAAGTGGTAGTTGTAGATGTGGTAGAGACAAAGGGATAAGAAGCACCAAGGTTTGTTTCAAGGAAACCTTATGAAAATTCACTAGAATGCACAACCACTATAGCCATAGGTGTTTTTATCATATGTATAGTTGGTATTGACATTGCCATAGAGAGATATATACCAATAATGTTAGATTGTGCATCTTATAGGTTTCCCAAAATAGAATTATAGGATGGGACATTATTGTGTACAATATGTGCTAGTTCATGGAGAAATTCAAATGTTTGAGTTTGAGATTAACAGATTATGTATTTTTCCCACAATAGATGTTACCTATGTGAGAGTATCATTAGCTAAAAGAGTTTGAAAGTTATGTAAAATTTCACCTAATGATTGGATTTTTTCAAATAGAACACACAAAGAAACCTCATGATCAAATCCACCATCCAGAGGATGAGATGTCTGTGATGGTGAAGTGTGATAAATAAAGATATAATAAGGAGGGGAATTCAACAACCTAGTTATGAATCACTCTTTTAACAAAATTGGTCTAGTTCGAATATGCATGTTGAAAGGTCTAGATTGTGACATATTGAAAATTTGAATGCTTCTTCTTATTATTCACCAAAATGAAGAGATTGGGTTGTAAATCTCAAGAGTATTTATGAAACTTTAACTATCTTTCTAATAACAAAATAAAGAAGAGATTTTGATTTTTGTATTAAAAGTTTTTGTTTTGTTTGTATTAACAAAAGGAAGTTTATGTTCAAGAATATTAGGTTCACCAAAATGTGGTCTAGAAAAATGATTCTTATGAAGGAATAAATCTGCATTGAGAATCAATGATGTACATTGACATTAGAATGAATCAAAGGTTCTTATACCAATCTGATCAATGCTTTTTATGAAATAATTGTAATTGGAAATAAAAAATGTTTAGATTTTAGTACAAAATAAATGTATACAGTTATAATGAATTAGTAAAAATATCCATCTCTGTAATAATAATTACAAGGTGATGTAAATAAAAATATAATGATAGGTCTAAGAGATGACTCTAATTTTTTTTGAGAGCCTTAGACATAGACATTAGTGTGAAGCACAAATGTTCTCATGTTGTGCTATTTTCCAATACATATGCATAATCAAAAGACCAAAATGTTTTATAGTTAGTGCCTACACACAAAATGGTTATCATGATACCGTTGTGTGTGAGAAATGTTAAAGTAATAGAAATAAAAGAGAAATACATTGATGGTTGGGCACCCAAGTTGAAGGGAAAGTATTGGAGCCAAAACTGGTGTCATTTAAAATATTGAGGTAATCCAAAGGTTGGGGACATTGGGAATGAAGGGTCATCTTTTGGTGCCATGTTTGGTGCATTAGATGCCTTTAAAATTCTATAAATTCAGCTCTTTGGATGTAGAAATAGAGAGGAACAGGTGAATGTAGTGTTACTCTGTAGGAACAAGGGGAGGTGGAGGCATAAGGAGATTTATCATAGGTACAAAAGTGCTGCCATGGTGGAGGAAATAGGATAATGGAAGTGGTTGTATTGTAATCTCAATTATCTAATGATAATGCATACTTGGTCTCTCTTCTTGGTGGAGTTTTTTCTCATAAGGGTTTCTCCACATAAATCCTGTGTTATGTGATGATCTTGTGTGCTGATTTGTGCCTCATTGCTGATATCTTATGATGATGATATTATTTATTTATTGCTGTTATAATTTTACATAAGGTAGTGCTTATAAGCATGTTATGTTGGCTATTTTTTGACATCATAAAGAAGATGGATCTAATCATGGTATTTCCATTAAGGCAACTTAATTTTCAGATTTACATATAAGTTTTAGATTTTCATTTTGTTGTAGTCCAAGCCTTGAATCTCATCCATTGAAGTCATACTTGGATAGATATTGAATTTCCCAATAATCAAAATTGAATTTGTTTATTTCTCATCATTTGGTATCAGAGCTTAAGGTTAACTTATAGGTTCTGGGTATTCTTTCTTTTTGATTTCTTAGCTTGGAAATCTTGTGGGAATTTGTTAGAAGGAATTGGAGGTTGCTGGAAGGATTATGGGGCAATAATAAATGTTATATGAGTTAGATTTGTTTTAAATATTTGTGAGATTGGAAGCCATGGATATTGTCAATGCGATTTATGTTGGGCATTGGAAGCTCATGATTATGGATCTTTATGGAGTTGGTTATGTTTTGGTAACTTAGGGATATTTTTTGATAATATGGTTGTATCCTCTTTTTTGGTTGTTTTGTTCCTTTACCTTGTGGTCATGTACAACAAGATGGTGTTCATGTTGGATGGGTAGAGACTGCTGGAATCAAGGGAACACTAAGAGGGGGGGTGGATCAATGTTCTATAAATCTGAACTTTATTAATTTGAAACTTAAACCATTCTAACATTAATCAAAGGAAAGATGCAAACATTCAAAGAAATAATTCAAAACACCATAGCATAAGGATTTTTGTGTGGAAACCCTGTTAGGGAAAAAACCACGGCGGAGGTTAATCCACAATTTGAGTACTCAAATATAAGTTGTTACAAAAGAGAATGCACTTGCATTTAGGCATACTTCCTTAGCTCACTGCTCAAAAGGGAAGGCTCACTGCCTTACAAAAGTTCAGATTAAAACCATCTGAAGGCTGAGCTAAAGTAATAGCATCTACATATGCCAAATTATTGTTTCAATTAGGCTCATAGATCAGATTCTGAATTTGTTGATTGATTCTACTCTTTGCTCTGCTCTGCTTTTCAATTCGCATCATAAATCCAAAATTTGCATCACTAATATTCTAATTTTCACACCATACACGAGATACTTTTCATCACACACATTTAGACACATTCACACCTTCAAAATGATAAAACCGATCTCATATATATATCCGCTATCAAGGATTTGATCATTCACATGTTGGCTTTCATAAAACATAAAATTATTTTTGACTGTCAGATAGATCTTCAATTAAATATTTATGTGTACCATCCATAGTTGGCCATAACATAGAAGGGACCCATATAAACATATTTGAACATGAAAAAATTCAATCAATTATCTCTTAAACATTCGTTGTTACTATATATGACAAGTTGACCTTCTAACAGATAACCAAAAGATTAGTGTATCAGATCTCCTAGATCGTACAACAGTGAATGCACATCAAGGTAATTTTAGAATAAGGTAGTAAAAACATCAAAATACCCTTCTCTGAGATCCACAACTCAAAATAACAATCCAGTGAGGTATTTAGATTGATATTTTTTCCTTTAACCGAATGCCCTACTCTTCATTCTGTTTTGCTGGTATGAACCAAGACTAGACTGTAGACCAGATGAATGACTTAGGTTTCCATCAATGAAAAAACTAGAAGGCATATGCCAACAATCTCCCCCTTTGGCATTGATGGCAACACTTAGTCAAAAATGACTAAGTGTTAGAATCAATATGAGTATGCTACCAAAATTCAAAACTTCAAAACTTCAAAACATAGCTCCTCCTAAGATACATGGGGCATGTTTCATTGCACTCTCCCCCCCTTTGACATCAATGAAAAGGCATAGAAACCATATGCCAAAAATTCAATGACAAAACACATGTTCAATTTCTCCAAAACTTTAAAACTGATTCAAAACTTTTGAAAGAGAGTTAGAAAATTATCTTATGATTTTCCTTCATTTCCAAAAGAAATTTCTTCCAAGCTTCAATTGCAATCCTAATAATTATGATCATTCTTTTATTCTTGGATTTCTCATTGACAATCTCAATGAGGGATTCTAGAATTGTAATCACTTCCTCTAGTTTCTCACCTTTCCTTAGTATCTCAACCATTTGATCCAATCTGCATTTAGTTAGGTCCTTCACTTTCCAAAAAGTATCCACAAGTGTGTTCTTGGTGAATTGAACTTTTTTGTGTTCAGACTGCAGCTCATGAATCCTTTTCCTAATTGTACCATCCCGATCCTGAAACATATCAAATATTTTTCCAATCCCATTCAACTCTGTTTCAATCTGCTCCAATTTCTCTTTGTATTTACCAACTGCATGAGGCCAATGAATGTAATAGTTATAGATGTTATTAGCTGCACTTATGCATTTCCTCATCTCATTCATCTTCTTTTTCAATTTGGTAAGTGATAGCCTGAACTATCCTTTCAAATGAGAGATAACTTCTCCTTCTTCTTTGTCTTGAGACTCAAAGATCATTGTTTCTTTTATGCATTCAATAATTCTTCAGGTAGAATATTCCACAAAATTTCCAATTTGATTTGATTTGCACAATATGAGCACTTAGAACACTTAGAATCATGTCCTAATCATATGAGGGTTTTCAAGACCATAACTTAGCAATTTTTTGCATTCCACCTTCCTTGTGAATGATCTGTTATAGCTTTTCCTTTGTCAAGTCATCTTTTTCTTCACTTGCTTCTATAATTTATTTTCCTTGATCTGGTTCAGCTAATTCCAATTCATTTCCTTGTGGTTACTCAGTTTCTTCATTAGATTCTTCATCTAGTATATCAACAATTTCTTGTTCCTTTCCTTTTTCTTCAATTCTAGGAATCTTGCATTCTAAAGGGTTGTATTCAACAGTTTCTTTTTCTCTTTTCTGCTTTTTCTCCATGCCACCAGAAGAGGAACCAACTTCAAGTGTCCTTTCCGAAAGAGAAGCACTTACTGAACCAAAATTCCCTAGCAACTTCTTACTAAAATTTCCAAATTCTTGATCACAATTAGCCAAATTCTTGAAGTATGTGTAGATTTGTATGCATATCGGTTCATTTGCTTTCCACACCACATTGTTGATCTTTGCTAAACAATTCAAGAAATACATTACTAAGCATATGAATAGAGTACCAAACCGGAAAGGGTAGCCTATCTCTTTTGTTTATTGCATATTCTCCATTATTTGATCCTTTAGCAATCTGCATAGGTCAAAGTACTAACCTTCAATTATCATTTTGTGAGAGATGTAAATTGTGCCAGCTGAGGTTGCTCCTTCTTGGTTTTTGAAAAATATTTTATATGACACTTCGTGCGCAATATACTTTGTAACAAGGTTTTTGATTCTCGAGATTATCAGAGCCCTTTGATCTCCAATGAATCTAGTTAAGGTTTTAAATTCTTTGTTCTAGATGGATTTCTTCCTTGGTATGTCTCCGACTTTGCATAATCCAGTTAAATTTTTTATTGCTTCCTTCGAAATGATATAGGGTTTGTCCAGAATCAAGGTGTCATTGTGCAATCTACTCAAAGTGAATTTAATGAATTCTACATTCTTGAAATACGGAAACTCATTCTAAATATCCAAATTCTTGTGTTTGGCTTCACTCTGTTAGAGTAAAAGGTTTATTACTTAATTATTTAATTAAGTCACCTTTTATTATTTCACTTAAGATAAACTTAAAATGTTATTTGTAGGCATTTAATAATTATTTTAATTATTAAATGCACCCTTTAGGGTTTCTCGATCTCCTTTCATAAGGATTGATCTCATTGTATATTGATTCACTCTCTACGACAACATATTCAATGTGGCAGTTGTTCACATAAAGCATATTTGATATTTTATCAAATCTGAGTTGTTGAGCAATAATATCTTGCTTATTTCTTCATAGTGTGATAGGTTTATCATTGCAGGTGATTCTTGGAGCTATGGGAGTACATCCATCTACTCTTACATGGTATCGAAGAACCAAATATGTAACCGCCTTGTCCACTTTTTTGAAGAAATCAACTCATGCATTAATATTGGTGATCCATGGTCAGATTTTGAGCATTCCATTGAATCTAGAGCTACCGAAATAGTCAGGTTTGCCTTTTGTTTCATCAAAAAAGGCCTCCGTTTGTCAGATTTGTGAGAGTTTGAAGTTTATGAGTGTTTCCAGATCCAGAGCATACCTAAAATTTTGGAGTGTTTTGAGCCCAAACGGACCTCATCATCACGTTCAGAGTGCCCAAAAACCCCTAAATCGATTGTGAAATTGTCGAAATCAGACACAGTGACTCTGGGAGGCAAAAAAAATTCATTTCTAGGCCGTATGACCTAGTACGACACACAATCTAAGATTTTTTATTTTAAAAATAGTTTTAAATGGGCGTCTCCATTAGTAAACCGCTAGTGGTTAATGGTAGCGGTTAGTCTAACCGCCAGGCTTCCCCCCAAACCCTCTTGGAGCAGTTTTGGTATTTTGGCCATAAATTTTGTATACAAAATCAATTTTTCAAAAATAAAATATCGCCCAAAAGCTGATTTGAAGCTGGATCGAGTGGTGCAGGTCTTATTTTCTGGTTTTGTTGTTTCAATGCCTTTTTTTCTAGTCAAAGTTAAAACATGTGTTTTGCACTCTTAGGGGCATAAATTTTGTGTCCGGACTCCGTTTTACACAAACGAATATGCGTTGGAAAGGTGGTTCTGTGCTCTTTCCAGATTTGTAGCTAGTTTGATCAGATAATTTACCAGGTATATTTTATTCAGATTTGTATGATTTTACACTTTTCTTAATTACTTGGCCATTCTAGCACCTACATGTGATATTTTTGCATTGGATGGGTTATGCTTGTCTGATTTATCGTTGCTGAGGGTTTTAATATATGAATTTTTTTATTTGAGTCCATATCATGGGTTTTTCTACTCACCCTTATGTGATCAAGCTGGATAAGGAAAACTATGAGTCTTGGTGTCATGGCATCTTGACACATCTCAAGTGGCTTGGTATTTTGTCTCATTTGTATGGACTCATACCTACACTAGACACATCAAGGAGTTTATCATCATGGGTTATTATTCGAGATCATATTGTAGGGGTTATTGGTTGTAGTGTTGATTTTGACACTTTGTGTGTTTTATTTGGAATTCGTTGTCCTTGCACACTTTGGCAACATCTTTGGGAGATTTTTGGAGACTCTAATAACTCTCCATTCCTAGAGGATCCCGTTGTAGATTGTCTCATCCTTGTTGCAAATGTAGATTTCATACCCTATGATAATCATACTCTTGAGGATCTTGAGTATATCACAGGTCTTGTATGTGCCAATGGTTCAGAGACTTGTATTCATGTTCCCTATCTTCAGATTGAAACTTCATCAACATCTCTTGTTGTTCTTGATTCAGTGCAACAAGGCATCATTCATCTTCCAGACATAACTACTTTCGACTCTTATGTTGCAGACATATCTTTCTTGTTTGTGGAGTCCTATATTACAAATTTGGAGGATTATTTTGAGGACATTCATCTCCTCTTTGTTGAAAACCATATCACCATTGTTGTCCCATAATGTTCATCATCTTTGAAGAATGTGCTTCATCAGTCTTCACAAATTTGGCATTTTCTCTTTTCGACTTGAGGATGCTTGAGCAGTTTTCAGTGACACCTGCCATTTGGATTTGGATACCAGATTCACCCATTGTTTTGGATTGGCTTCACATTTCATTAGTTGGACTATTTATTCCTAAGGGGAGAATGTTGTTTGTAGGTAGTGGATCATATTCTATCTTCAGATGTTTGCCAATGATACAAGAGCTATTTCTTTGTGGGGGGATTCATATCCTCTTTTTCTCTCTCCTATGGGGGGAACATATTTTGTTTATAGAAGCAGTTCTTGAGGGTTCATGTTGAGTCCTCCTTATATCTCTCTTCTTCTTTCACTCTTGTATTTTCATCTCTTTTTGGAGAGGAGTTTTTCCCACTGGGTTTTCTCCTTTACTCCACTTTATAGAGATTTGGTTGTAATTGGGTACCTCATCAGGCCTAGTTGTTGGGACCCAAGTTTTATTTCTAGCTTGTAGCTGCATTACTTTCATGCACATATTTTGTAGCTACTCCCTAAGTTCATCTTAAGGGGGGGTGTTAGAGTAAAAGGTTTATTACTTAATTATTTAATTAAGTCACCTTTTATTATTTCACTTAAGATAAACTTAGAATACAATTTGTAGGCATTTAATAATTATTCTAATTATTAAATGCACCCTTTAGGGTTTACTTTAGGGTTTCTCGATCTCCTTTCATAAGGATTGATCTCATTGTATATTGATTCATTCTTTATGACAACATATTCAATGCGATAGTTGTTCACATAATGCACATTTGATGTTTTATCATATCTGAGTTGTTCACATCCATCTACTCTTACACACTCAACCTCTTCAATTCATCGGGCAAAAACAAAATTTTCATGGACCTAATCTTTTCACTTTTTTACTCATCCAAAATGATTGAACCTTTTATTTTTTCCATTTTATCTTTTGTACTTAGGTTTTACAACTACACACCAAATTGTATGAAAATTTTGAAAACAACTGAAATACCTGATAGATTTTGAGATTCGCTAATGAGTTAACTTTACTGCTTCAAAATTCTGCTATCGAGTGCTCTCCTTCTTCTCTTCTTTGATGCAAAGTGACAAATAAGAACTTCAATTCATCTTTTATAGCTCGCACATTTGTAATAAATGTGTTTTCCCTAGATTGTTTGGATACTCTGTTTTCTCAGACAGTGAGAGAAAAATTCTTCTACGGACCTATGCTTTCTTGATTTTTCTTGTGAATGTTTTCCAAAACCTCTGTAGACCATTAACACACATTTTTGATAGTCTTTAGTGTTCTCGTACTAGCTATGAATGAGGGAAAATGATTTTCTTGAAAAACTCCCCCTAGCCTAGTGGCATGAGATCAATTATTGGAGGAATTACCAAAGGTAGGTTTTGGTGCAAAACCATTTTGAGCATTAGAATAATTCTTCCTTACCCATGTCTTCTCCATATAATCTCTTATTTCATCCGTAGTCACTTTTCTTTTCCCTTTATCATCTTTCTATGTATTTTTGCTTTTGTATACCAGACCTCTTCTATCCACATTTATGTTTCTGCAAAATCTTGCAATGTGACCATATTTTTTGCAATTTTGGCACACAATATTTCCTTGTCTAGACCAATCATTCCATCTATTTCTTCTTGATTTTAATTTATTAGCAATATGTACAAATTTTCCATAGGTATAACATTCAACATTCCTTCTATTGATATAATAGTTTGACATGTTTCTACATTCAATTGATTTATGACCAAATTTTTTGCAATTGAAACACTGACTGGAAAATGATGAATCTCTTAATTACATTTTACTTCTACATTGAGCTTCCATATGACCGAATTTATTGCAAGAAAAATAGTATCCATTAAAATTTTGAGCATTAGGTTGCCTTACCGAATACCTTCCACCTTTGTTCATCTGGTTGCCTGGTCTGAAATTATTTTGTCCAAATTTGGAGCTTTCTCCTTTTTCATATCCAAGACCTCACTTGTCATTTCCACTCTTTTGTCCTTGAGTTAGCTCATCAAGATTAACTGATCTAATCTTAAACTTCTCCTTGTATTCATTTTTCAGTGGTAAGCTCATTCATGATAATAACAATTTGTTTACCAAGTTCTTCTTCATTGTTTCTAGATCGTTGCAATTCACTTTCCAACTGAGTGAATTCTCCATTTACTCTTCTACACTTATCAAATTTATCTTTTAAGGACTGAGCAAGGGTCTCCTCATTCTTCTTCCTTTCTTCAATCTCTTTAGTCAACTTCATCACCATAGATTCCATTTCATGTTTTAGGATAACATTATCTCTGGGAAGCTTTTCAATTCTTCAGTTATTTCCTTCAAGGTTTGATTCAAGTGAGCATCATCCATATTTTTGTTCTCTTTTTGTTGTATCTGATCACATAGATTCCTTCTATTCTCCTTGGATTTAAAAATCTGATCCTTCAATGTTTGAATGAATTTATCAACATCTTTAAGATTCTCTCTCAATTCCTTGACTTCTGCTTTGGATTGATCAAGATCATCAAGTGCCACCAGAAGATGATGTTGAAGACCATCAGAGTCCATTACATTCCAAGATCTTCCTCAAGCTTCTAAAATTCTTCAAAGGAACTAGGCTTTGATACCAATTGTTGGACTCAAGGGAACACTGAGAGGGGGGGTGAATCAATGTTCTACAAATCTGAAATTTATTAATCTGAAACTTAAACCATTATAACACTAATCAAAGGAAAGATACAAGCATTCAAAGAAATCATTCACAACACCATAAAATAAATATTTTTTCATGGAAACCCTGTTAGGGGAAAAACCACAATGGAGGTTAATCCACAATTTGAGTACTGAAATATAAGTTTTTACAAAAGAGAATGCACTTGCATTCAAAAACACTTCCTAGAGCTCACTGCTCAAAAGGGAAGGCTCACTACCTTAAAAAAGTTCAGATTAAAACCATATGAAGGTTGAACTAAAGTAATAGCATCTAATTATGCCATATTACAGTTCTGATTAGGCTCATAGATCGGATTCTGAATCTGCTGACTAATTCTGCTCTTTGCTCTGCTATGCTTTGCAATTCACATCATAAATCCAAAATTCATATCACTACTCTTCTGATTTTTGCACCATACACTAGAATACTTCAAATCACACACATTCACACACATTCACACCTTCAAAATGATAAAACCGATCTTATATATATATCCACTATCAAGGATTTGATCATTCACATGTCGACTTTCATAAAACATAAAGTTCTTTTCAACTGTCAACTAGATCTTCAATTGAATCTTTATGCACACCATCTATAGTTTGTCATAACATAGTAGGGACCCATATACACATATTTGAACATGAAAAAATTTAATTAATTATCTCTTAAACATCCACAACTAGTATATTCAACAAGTCAACCTTCTAATAGATAACCAAAAGATTAGTGTACCGAATCTCCTAGATCGTACACCAATGAATGTGAATCAAGGTAATTTTAGAATTAGGTAGTACAAACATCAAAATACCCTTCTCTGAGATCCACAACTCAAAATAACAATCCGGTGAGGTATTCAGATCGACATTTTTGCCTTTAACCAGATGCACTGTTATTCATTCTATTATGAACCAAGAATAGATTGTAGACCATATGAATGATTTAGGTTGCCATCAATGACAACACTAGTATCCATATGCCAACAAAGACATCCTAGTCACATGGAGAAACCCTCTTGATTTGGACTATCTGCTCAATTCTCGTCAATATTCTTCGGATATCGAATATCTATGCTTATTCCATTATTTAGATGACATGTTTGGTGTGAATGTATGGATGGTTATATAGATTTCGGATTTACAGAGATGGTTTTGCATGTTTTACATGTTAACTAAAATGTGTAGTATGTAGATGTGTGATGAGATTGTATTCAAGGTGTTTAGGATGAAGACAATTACAGTTTTGCATGGCTTCTTGGAGTATTCTTATTGATCTATGTTTACTCCTATGTCGGTTTGTTTGGAAAATTAGATCTAGCATTGATTCTAGTGTTTGAGTCTTGGAAATCCACATGTCGTACTTGATTATCTCTATTTTACATGATACTAATGTGGGGTAGAATCTATTTTTAGTTATTTGAGATTGAAGCATTGATTATATATTTCTCATTCAAGATGTTGCATATGTGTAGATATTATAAATTGTCTAATGTGGATTCTATTTGGTAGGCCATATTCTTGGTCACCATTATTACATTGGTATGCTTATTGTA